>PISX010017909.1:0-42112 GCA_004024625.1 Mellivora capensis | reverse complement strand
AATTTTAATACATAATAACCTGCCTTAGGTATCTTATGGAAATATGGAATTCTTATACTAAGGAAGTTAAAGAATGTCATATGTGTATCCTGTACAATAATACTTTGTTTACATAGTTCTTTATACTTTAAATACAGTCTCATGCATCATCTCATTAGATAGTAATCTGACATTAGTGACTTGCTTTAAAATATGTTCCAGTACGTGGCAATATTTGGCCATGGGACTAAGCAATACACTCTTCTATGATAATTAGTGCCTATAATAGTGACTTTGAATGACTAGTACCTTTCAGGCCCTTTGCCTCCTCAGATTTCATGTTAATTTTATTCTCATATTCTAAGAAGTGGTAAACAGTGTGTATTCATATGGTAGCAAACAGGAATTCAGAATATCAGATTAATTCAGATTTCTCATTCCTTGCTTCAGTTAACTGGTAAATAGTATTTACTGCACTGGGTTTGTAGTAAGTAGTTGTGCTGGCTTCACTTTAACCACCCAAGTGATTTGTGAATTGCTAGGAAGAGAAATCAAAGATTATAAAATTTTGATCAGTGGTGAGCATTCTTTAGCTTCTGAAATGGAAGACATGATAATTAATAATGTAATCACTATTTTCTCTGGTAGCAAGCATGGAGGTCGGTTTTATGATGTTTTAAGATAGGGTGTGGGGGCGCCTGGGTGGCTCAGTGGGTTAAGCCTCTGCCTTCAGCTCAGGTCATGATCTCAAGGTCCTGGGATTGAGTCCCACATTGGGCTCTCTGCTAGGCAGGGAGCCTCCTTCCTCCTCTCTCTCTCTCTCTGCCTGCGTCTCTGCCTATTTGTGATCTCTCTCTGTCAAATAAATAAAAAAAATCTTAAAAAAAGAAGATAGAGTGTGAAACTTCAGTATGAAAAAGATTGGATTCGAACCTATTCACTTTTTTAGCATTGGTTTGCTTTTATTTTAAAACATGGCAGATTTAAGAAAAGGCAGCTCTGATTATTGCATTCCTCTGTTATTTTTTTTTGATCATCTCTCAAAATTCTCTGTGTCTACTTCAAATACTACAAGAAAACAAAAGGAGTAGCTTGTATAAAATAGTCTATTCTCAGTTTTGGGTACTCTTATTTTTAATAACTTTAAAAGTCTTGGAATCTTTAATCCCTATTTTCAGCAGACACTGTAAGAATTATTTTGGATAAATGATTTTAAAATAGACTTCTTCACTTAACTGGTATACTGTTTGTGAATTCCTTTACAAACATTTTCCAAAGATAGGGACATTTTTTCCTTTCATTTCTGGTCATGATTGTTAGTGTCATGAATTTCTCACCTAATCTAATAGCATGAGTTAATTTAAGTCACTTTTCTCATTTTTATTCATTAAATAGCAAATTATGTTTCATTTTTCATTGGACTGCTTTAGATAGACATAGTAATTTCCCATTTTTAATCCTACTTAGAATACATAGACTTTATTATACCATTTAGTATTACTTCTGAAGCCAGGGCACTGGGTTCCTAATGCAGAGCAGTTAATAGTTTAAAAACTTTAGTTCTTAAAATAAGTTTATAGTTTAAAAACAACTCAATAACTGCAAATGTTGTTTATATAGATTAATCAGTGAAAATGAGCTATATTTTCTCTCAACTTGGATTTGGATGAAAATCAGGTCTCTCCTAACCAATCACATCTTATATTTACATAGCCTTCCTTCAAGAGTCCCCCTTTAATTACCTCCATTATATATGTACCTGAAAGGTAGTTGGTGTGATCATGTTGCACGTTCTGCATTCCTTTGCATTTCTGGCAGCTGTGATGCCAAGGGCTACCTGCACGAATGCCTACCTACCTCTGGCTGCTACGCTTATCACCAAGGACCGAATCTATCACAGCCTGCCATGGGCACACGGGAAAAACAGTAATGTCTCTCTGATTTTCTTTGCATTTTACTCTCCTGTCATGATGGAAAATATGGATTTTTTATATTTACAAGAGAATGATATTACAATTTATGTAATAGAATTCACGTAATTCTTTTTTTTCTTCTATCCATCCTTGTTTTTTCATTAATAACAGATTTATTTCTCTTTGGGAAAGTATTAAGCTACAGAGGAATATTAATGGATAGTAAAATTAATAAAGCAATTTTGGTGGTTTCAGAGAAAGATTTAACAGTTAAGATTTGTTTTTGACAAAGAAACTTAGTTTCTGCTGAGCCAAGATTTTTCTGTTCTGAATTGTATTTGGATGTAATTCACTTTATCTCCAGTGACCATACTTTTTCCTGGCTGCTAAAGCTGAGTGATCCTTCAGATTGATATTTTCTTTTTGTAGATATTTTGATAAATCAATCAGTTTTAAGTCAAATCTAGTTGATTTGGGAACACACATGGGTAAATGCCTTGAAAATGCCTCTGGGGACCAAATTAAAATTGAAACTTTTTTTTTTTGGTTTTGATTAATATTTGTTATTTTTGTTATGTTAAGAAGCCCAGTTAAAATACCAGTGTATTTCAGACCAGACATTTGTGTTTTATTAGGGCAAAAATCACATAAAATACTCACACTTGAGGGGCAACAGCCAAAAGCAAAAACATTTCATGGCTCACTATTCGTATTCCTGACTGTTCATCCAAGAAAGACACATCCTTTCATTTTACATCTCTGTGGCCTGGATCTATTAATGCTGAGTTAAACACTTGAGGATGATCATATATCTTTTATTTTTAATTTTTAGAGAATATCTCACTATTTGGCGTCTTAATACAAGCAAGATATTTGTGTTGTAATTTAGTCACTTCCTGGGTTTTTCAGAATGGCTTTTGAATTAAAATCTCTGCCAGGATTATCCCAGCCATAAGCAAGTAGATATCTCAGTGTTTCACCTGCTTTCACCTGTGACATAATGTTCACATCATAGCCCTTAGTTTCCAGTCAGTACCTCTGGGATTGTGATAGACTCAGCCACATAGGGAGGTTTTCTGGAACGCACATGCCTGTGCCCTACCCTAGATGTCCTGCTTTAGAATGTTGGAGGTGGTAGCTGGACATGCACAATTTGGAAAACCTCTCAGTGTATTGTGATGTATTCCATGGTGAGAAGACAGTGACTATACCACATGATGGTACTTGAAATGCAGAATGTGTGCCCTTGGCAGAATGCCAGGAAAATTTCACCTGTAAACCTTGAACCAGAGAGAAGATATTTTTAGTAAACTTTGCATTTTATAGACTGAACAAGATTTGACAGGATATTGGAATTCCCAAATTTTGTAAGGGTATATCTATCATACTATTTAGTATGTTTTGTATTTTAAATACTACATTTGAATTTGGCTTTTTGGGCACTTGTTAATTCATGCAACAAGCATTATTCCAATCTTCTTCTTATGCCATTATTATCCTGTGTCCCCTGCTGCTCTTCTCTTGTGGTCATCTTTCGGCTCTCAGCTCCTCAAGCTCTCTTGCTTGCTTCTCATCCCAAAATTCCATAAGGTTTGTTTAGATCAATGGCTACTACTACTACTTCTTCCTCTTCCTCCTTTTCTTCCTCCTCTTTCGCCTCCTCCTCTCTTCCTCCTTCTCCTTTTCCTTCTTCCCCTTCTTCTTCTTCTTATTCTTCCTCCTCCTCCTCCTCTTCTTCTTGTTCTTGTTCTTCTTCTTCCTCCTCCTCCTCCTTCACTTCTACTACTACTACTTCTCCTTCTTCTTTTTCCTCCTCCTCCTCCCCCCTCCTCTTTCTTTCCTACACCATTATCTGTAATGATCTCACCCTTCCTCAAGGCTCTCTCTACCATCTGAATGTCAGTGATCCCCAAATTTTATCCTCAGCTTGAACTCTTCGTTTGGTAGGTGATAGTTCATTTCAGTGGCCAAGTCATGAGACTGATGGTAGACTGATGGCTATTGCAGATGGAGACAGGACTTTTCATCAAATTTAGTGGTGCCTTATTAATGCGTTCATGTCAGGTATCTTCTCTAAAAGAATTGTGAAAAACCCATATTTGCTTTATCAATGTCTCCATGTTTATAGTTCTTATCTTCTCATAATTTTACTCTGTGTTAGTTTTCTAGGACTGCTTATAAGAAATTACCACCAAGTTAGTGGCTTAAATAGCACAATTAATTTTTTTATAGTTCTGAATGCTGGAAGTCTGAAATCAAGATGTTGGTAGGGCCATGCTCCCTCTGAAGGTCTAGGAAAGAATCCTTCAGCACCGTTTCCTAGCTCTTGCTGGCTTCTCATAGTCCATGGCATTTTTTTTGGGTTATACCTGCCTCCATCTACCTGTGGCCTTTTTCTCTGTGGTTCTCTGTGTTTTTGTCTGTGGATTTAGGTCCACTGTAATCCACTATGACCTCATCTTAATTATTTCTGTAAAAGACCCTATTTCTAATGTTCTGCATGGACATGAAGTTTTGGGGGAAAAAATCTGGACACTAACCCACTCACTATAGGCTTACCGGTACCAAATATCCAACACCAGAGACCACTGTCACATAAAGCTAGAGGACAAAATCTAGAAAATGACTGCCAGACTCTGCCACTTACACGTGTGTGGCTCTGCTCTGTGCGTCAGCTTCCTCATGTATAAAATGAGATAATAGTGCCCACCTCATGAAACTGTTGTAGAGATTAGAATGTTTCCTGTCGGTAGGTGCCTACAGTAACACCTAGCACATTTGAGCCATAACCGCTCTCAAGGCTTCTTGTGAAATTGGCCTATGAAGGTGCTTCCCAGAAAACTTCCTCCCAGCTTTGCTTCTCCTTCTCCCTCTTCCTGAACTTACATCTTATTTAGTTGTTTCTCCTTCTCACCACAATCATTTGTGAGGTGTTTCAAGAGGGATACAACAGAGCAGACAGCCTTTGCACACCTTCAAGGTCAGGTGTGGATCACCCCACTCGGAAGCCCCCGCACGGCTGAATGGCTAGAGATTGTGGGGCCCATTGTCCCTCCAGATGCCTGTGGTTGCATGGGATCCCTGGAATGTTAATGAATTTTCATATTTCCCTTGAAGTTACTTCTGTAGCTGTAACAAAGCATTTCTGAGCTGGGTCCCAAAGTGGCATTCTCGTTCATTGACGCCCTCAAAGGAAACTGTACTTGAGCCTTTCTTGTCAGTTTTAAGAGCCTATAAAAGGCATTCTGGGTTCACAAACCTAGTTTAAAATCTGCTCCCAGGTCTAGCACTGGAGTTTTTGTGACATAGTCGCACTAAAGACTCTGGGGTTACTTTAGACCATGTGCCTTACAAGGCTGAGATAGATTTATGGGAATTAAGGGGCTCTGAGTTAAAGGAAGGTACTCTCATCTTTCCTCTTGAGAACATTCGGCCCCAGGAGAAGTGATTTCACTTCAAATCATGCTTTATTTCATATTATTCTCTGCAGTGTTTTTTCTCTTAAAATTAAACATACCAGGTATGTCAGATGGTAGCTGTGCTCCAAGATTACATTGGGACTCCAATGTATTCACTGAAGGAATTTCGAGTCCTTTGAATTCTTTTCTGCCATTAGAGACCAGTGGCAAAAAAAGAGACATAATCAAGCCCAGTGATTTATATACGTAAGTTTGGGTATTCAATGTAATTTGAAAATGTTTGTTGTTTATATATAAGTTCTAATTTCTATTGAAATTAGAGTATTTAAAATTTCAGATAATTCAGTTAAAAAGTTTATTGTTGAAGAAGACAGTTTATTAAACTGATTCATTGTGTACTTTGGCAATCACATATGCTGTTCGCTGCTTTTTACCTCATTGACTTGTTTTTGGATATTTGATACATGCTAATTTATTTAAAACAGACTAGTTTCTTTGTACAGAGGGATAGCTGAGAAAAATGTTCGTTCATAAGCATTCATTCATTCATCAGTGTTTATTTAGAGTGTGAATGTCACTGACCTGGTGCCAGCCACTGGGACTTGAACTTTTACATCTAGAAGAGAGAATTGATATGTAAACCATTAAATTACAATATAGTGTGAAAAGGGCAAGAGATGGCAATGATTAACTCTATCTAGGAATGAAGGTGGGGAGACGTTTGCTAAGAGGAGGTTACACCTGAGCTGTGTTTTGAAATGTAAAGCTTGTTGGCTGATATGAACAAAGAACATGCCATTCATGGTGAAAATCTCATGGTGTGTTTAAGAGCTACAGGCAGTTTGGTTTTGCTAGAGTTTACAGTGCATGGTCAGTTTCTAGTAGCTGTGGTCTTTGGTGTAGTTTGTAGAAATTCAGAAAATTTTATTGACCTCATGGTACTTGCCAAAGCATTTGTAGAGATAACATAATATCAAATTATTTAATACTTGTGCAAGTGAGTATAGATTAAACCCTGATAACTGATATCCCAATATTAGTGATTTGAAAGGTATTATGTAATACTACAGCGTAGCATTTTCATCCTCTTCTCAGTCCTTCCAGTATATCTACATACTAATGCATTACCATTAATGGTAATGGTGGGTTACCATGGCAATAACTCTCAATCTTGGGCAGTGGTAGGAGGATATGCCCACATAGAGGGACATATTTGCCAAGGTCACTCTGGTTTTATAATGAAGAGATACCCAAAGGCAAATGGATTAAAACTAGATATTTATTTCTTGCCGAAGTATAGAGTGAGATTTTTTGATGAGTTATAAGGTGTTGGGTGGGAGGTTAGGCCGAAGGGAGTGGGCTTGGCTCAGTATAGTTGCTCAGAGATCTATAGCTGACAGATGCTTGAATCTTTTCTGCCTGTGGCTTCCAAATTTGTGTTGGGTTCTCCAGCCAAATGCCATGTGGGAGAAGTGAGAATGTGGAGAAACTCTATCAGATTTTTATCTACTTAAGCTCTCAAGTGATGTATGAGTCACATACATGGCCCCCTGCTCACTTTCCCTTGCTGAGAGTCAGCCATAGTGCCCCACCGACTTGACCAGGAAGATGGGGAGAGTGGTCACCTACTAGACCACTGCTTCTCAACAACTCAGTGCTAGTGAAGATAACCACAAATCTTTGGTAGATAACCAGTGGTCTCTGCAGCCAGGATTTACTAAGAGGAGTAAGAGGATTTGGGAAAAATATGTAGCTTGAGAAAGTCCTGTAAGTGATTCTGGTATGTCCTGTAAAGGCATTTTTCTCTTCTTATCTTATTCCAGGTCCAGTCAAACAAGCATCTTCCTATGCAGGTAAGGATCCTGAAATTCAGGGAGGGTTATGTCTTAGAGTTGAATGTTAAATTTTGATTTAGTATTTCATGCACATCATTCTGATTTTGATTTTTCTTTTTCAGTTTTTCATTATGGGCATGTTTCTTTCTTTCTTTTATTTTCCAGCCAATTTTCAAAGTCAGTTTTCTTTAAAATTGCTCAGAAGTTTTACAAGTCTTGGAAAAAATACTTTTAAATACATTCAAAAATATATATGGCTTTTGGGAGAGGTGCAAATCCTTGGATTCATGAGGATTTGATTCCATTTTTTTAACATAATTTTAGTTACAGTTAGTAAAGATTCCATTAGGTAATAATTTCCAAGTGGACAGTGTACACCTATTATTTAGCTCATAAGCAGAGACAGAGTGTGCTTTCTGCCCATTTCAGCAACAGATGCTTTACATTATTAAGTTATAAACTTACTTATCTAAGGGACAGTGATGACTCTTAAGATTAATAACAACAGCAATAACAAAAGAACTCTTGGAATGAGATGCAGAATTTCTGTGACTGCTGATAATTTTTTATTTTGAGAAAGTCAGTTCCTTTTGTTAGCCCTTACGAGGATTGGGACTACAGAAGTAAATGAGATTCGTAGTACAACAGGTTTGAACCACACGTTTCCAGCTGTCTTAGAACCACTTGACTTCAGTATGTAAACTTTGCTTTCTTAAGAGGTTCTGTTAAAGAGTGGTAAAGAGAGGTGCCAATATTGCCTTATGTTCATTCTCGCTAATTAGTTTACTCTGTGTGTGTGTGTGTGTGTGTGTGTGTGTGTGTGTGTTTATAGGTAATTATGTTTCAGGTTCTGTGGTAGCAGTAGATGGTGGGCACAAAGTGTTCTCATGGAGTTTATGTTTTAGTGTAGCACTTTCAGTAGAATTTTCTGTGATTTTGGAAGTGTGTATCTATACTGTTTGGTGTGGTAGCCACTAGGTACATGTGGCCACTGAGCATCTGAAATACAGCCAGGGTAACTGAGGAAATGAATTCTTAATTTTACTTAATTGCAGTTACTCTAAGTTTTAAAATAGCTGCATGCACTGGCTATGGCTGTCCTATCACACAGTGCAGATTTAGGGGAAGATACATATTATTCAAATAATCACACCACAAGATGTAAAATTGGAATATCAGTAAGTGGTACGAAGGAGACATGTATGATGCTTTCAGAGCTGTGGAGGTTTAATTGACTTATCCAGGCAAATCATTGAAAGCTTAAGTTTGGGTAATAGAAATGGAGAGAAGTGGGCAAATTTGAATGATGAGGAGGGTATAAAATGTACAGGATCTGGTGTTTGGAAAAATGCAGTGAGGGTATGTGGTTTTAAAATGCTTTCTAGATTTCTGGCTTATACAGTGGAAGATAGGGAACTTATTCATTAAGAGAGAGAATGGTGAAAAAAGGCCAGGTTTGTGGGTGAAGCAAATGAGCTTAGTTTTGTAATATTGGGTTGAATATATAGGCCTGAAACACAGAGAAGAGGTTTGGGCTAGGTGTCTACATTTGGTAATTGAAGCTATGAGCTTAACTGTAGGTAAGCATGTGAGGAAGAAGGATGGATGATGGATTCTGAGAGAATTGAAGAGTTAATGAGCTTGAGGTTCCAATGAAGTCTAAGAATGGTCTTCCCAGATACTGTTGAACAGTAGGCTTAGAGGGAAGAAGCCGATGGTTTCTTTAAGATGTTTGAATGAGTGATTCTTGAGATAAAACATTTGGGAGTGATGATAATATCCAAAATCTGCCAGTGGAAATAGATGACCAAGACAAGAGTTGGTGGGGGTCATGGGGATTAAGGGAAAAAGAGACCATACGGATTATTTCATGTGAAAATATATTTAATCCCATCTTGATGAAAAAAGCCGTCTAAAACTCTTAGTAGAATTTTAAGGTGTTAACATGTGTTTCATACTGTGCATATCTTTAAGTAGTAATACATATACTATACGAAACTCATTTGTCCTGGTACATAGAGCTAATACTGATCACATAATATCTCAGGGAGTTTTTGATCATTTCAGTTGGAAGATTTGCTGTTAAAGTCACTTCACAATGGATAGAGATAATTTACTCCATTGTTTAAAAAATTATGTGACCTCCTTAACCCTGGCAGATACCAATAATAAAATGCCTTGAATTTTGCATCTGTAGCTTTGAACATATTATTGTAAATTGAGTCACCTGTCTGTGCTTTGAAATCTTTAAAACTGAGTATTTTATCATCCATCTTTCATTGGCACTGACTCTTTTTAGCTGCCCTTTACTTTTTTCCTTCCATTTTATAATTGATTAAAACCACAAGCTGGAAAGAACATGAGTTATTTGAATCCTGCTTTGAAAAAAACCACTGAAGTTTTAATACCTTCAGGGAAATTGATAGTTATCAAAACCATTTTGAATCGCTCTCTCTAACCAATTCTTACCCCTTCCCCCATACTTGCAAAAAGTACACTGAAGTTGACCTTCCTAGTTTGGGCTAAGTTGTAAAATATAACTCTGAAATTATTTTTAAAAGTATTTTGGGTATAACTGCCCAATTTGACAAAGATTACATCTTCTCTTGCCTCTAAATAAGTATTTTTGAAATCAAGGCACATTAATTAACATAAACTTATTAGTAGAAAGAAATGATGTAAATTATAGTATAAAGGAAAATATCAACTTTCAGTTATGATTTTGCTTGATTATTTCTGTTATTTCATAGTTGTCACTTGCTTGTGTATGGGCACAATTATACTTTGTTATCAACTCCACAAATAATAACAAAAGGGTTTTTTGAATTCAAATTATTCTAGAATGAAAGATACTATTCTTTAATTTTGCTCAGAACTGTGTTGAGAAAATTCTGTTAAATGTGTATGTATCAGAGTGCATTAGTAAGAAAGTAAGCTCTTTCTTTTTAAAGATTTTATTTATTTATTTGACGGAGAGAGAGAGAGCACACAAGCAGGGGGAGAGGCAGAGGGAGGGGAGAAGCAGGCTCCCTGCAGAGCAAGGGAAGCCTGATATGGGACTCCATCCCAGGACTCTAGGATCATGACCTGAGCCGAGAGCAGTGACTTAACCAACTGAGCCACCCAGGTGCCCAAAAGTAAGCTCTTTATTCTTATGTGTAACTTCATCTTAAATGGTGGATGTAGAAAGAGGGTAGTTTTATTCAGTATTATTCACAAAGAAATGCAACTTGTATCTTTATTATTAATATTTTAAAAATTTTTTAAAGATTTTATTCATTTATTTGAGAGAGAGAAAGAGGAAGAGTGAGAGAGAGCATGAGAGGGGAGAAGATCAGAGGGAGAAGCAGACTCCCCACTGAGCAAGTGACTTGTATCTTTAATGTGTTTAAATTTCTTCATGAGTTTACTGTTTGCCAAGTACCAGGCTATTAAAAATATGTCCTTGCCAGTTAGTAGTATTTTAGCCTCTTCTGGATTAAGCCACTTCTGGTTGACTGATTCTGTTTGGTGTAAAATAGTCAGTATTTTATTTTCTCTTAATCCTTCCCATGTTACTGAGTGCAGTGGCATCTACACCTGTCATAGGGAACTTGCTTCTCCTTTGACAATGATTCCATTTAGTATTCTGTCTGTCCTTGTGAGTTCTTTGCTATCAAGAGCCTGACTTGATTTGAGTCTAGATATGCGTCTATTGAAGGGTGACCGATTCTTTATGGACTTCTGGACTCACATGTAGGTACGTACCACTGAAGCAACTCAGGAACTGAGTTCTTAATTTTATCGCTGCTCTTGGCTTTTAGATTTGAAGACCTCATATAAAGCAACCCTCTATCTTGATCCTAGGGCTCTGCCAGCCCACCAGCAGTCTCAGCTGGGTGGTGTACCTCTCTGTAGGACCCGTGGGAAGTTCTGAATCCTTGTACGCCATGCCCAAGCCATGGATACCCAGAAGCACTCTCTGAGGTTTATGTAACTGTCACCACCCTCTTTCAAGCTGCATAAATATTCCCATGTCATGTAGGATTTACAGTCAACCTGACAGTTGGTCTTCTCCTAGGGCAACTGCTTTCACACTGCTGTGCTACTAACTGTAATAAGATGTAGATTTAAAACTAGTCCAGCATGATAGCAGAAGTTTCACAAACCAGCACTTACCCTTGCTACTTGAGACACAACTTACTCTTTTCTATATTATTCTAATAAATTTAAAAAGATTCTACTTGTGATGTGGCTAATGGATTTGTGACCCACTCCTAGGTCTTCCCCTGATGTTTAATGAACATTTGAGAGGCCTGCAGCCTTCTCCAGGTGCATGAGATATGAATTTCTGGGGAAGATTATCATATAACTAACTGAATGTTTTAACAGATACTACTTATGCACCACCAGTGTCCTCACCCAAAGGCTTAGGCCAGATAGTCTGCCGGGGTCACTTAGATGTGATCTTCTTACTCTCCATCTGTCTTTCCTTCCCATACTCTCCTGTGGCCAAAAGGGTCAGCCTCCTTCCTTCTGTATGTTGGGGACTTCCTTTGTATCATCGGCTGAGCCATTTCTATATTTTGATTATACTCTATGATCCTGTCATCCAGCCCTTGATTTGGGAATGGAGATTATCAGTATAAATAGGTTATTTTAATGTCATCCCCAAACCATGATTAGGATCATATTATTATGCTAGGAGATACTTTGAGTCATATTTTTATCTACTATGGAAAAAGTTGGTGAATAAAAGTATGGTACTGTTATTTTGCTGTCATATTCTTTATTCTTTGAAAGTAATTATCTTTCAGCTGTTTGCAAATATTAATGATTCTTTAAACTCTGTATTTGATTATTGTGCCACTAGTGGGAAAAGTAGGTTCTTGCAAATTTTCACTGTGATTGGGCTCAGAATTTCCAGAAGAGTCTTCAAATACAATTTTATATGAGGTTTAAAAGCAGATGTGGTACACTTACATATCTTACAACTGGAAGTTTGTACCTTTTGACTTCCTTCACCTACTCCCAGTTCTCTGCTCCTGGCAATCACCAATATATTTTCTGCATTTATGAGTTTGGATTTTATAAGCCTGGGAATGTACAGCAGAGTGGCTATAGTTAATATTGTTATATATTTGAAAGTTGATGAGAGTAGATCTTAAAAGTTCTCATGACAAGAAAAAAGTTTATAACTATCTGGTGGTCTATGTTAACTAAACTTAATTGTGCTAGTCATTTTGCAATATATACATATATTAAATCATTATTTTGTACATCTAACACTAATACATTGTATGTCAGTTATATCTCTATTAAAAAACAGAATCCTAAAGCAAAACCAAACCAGATGTAGTGGGTACAGTGAAAAAGGAGGAAAAAAGATGTTAATTATATTTTCTATATTAGTTAAAAAGCATTCTGACCAATTCTAAATGTGACAATAAACTCCTCTTTCTAAAGAGCAGTTGTTTCCACTTCTTTTATAAATGTAAAATATGACCCAGAGTTTTAAAGTTTTTTTTATTGCTCTTTGATTATTTTTATTGAATTGCTTATTGTCTCTTGTTAAATAACTACATTAATTATATAGCTAGCGCCTAGCTTCTCAACCATTTCCAGAAGAAGCCCCCAGTTTCCATTAAAGAGTTTTATGGGGGCTCCCCATGTGTCAAATTTCACATAGCCTGCTGCATTGCTTTTTATAAAGGACGTGGAGGCCATGCCAAGGCCTCCCACTAATTGTTTTATGGGCTCAGTGTGGGATTTGCATCCCTGACTGGGGAAGCCCCATGTTAAAGGACTGTGGGAGTAAGGAGTTGTCAAACATACCCAGAAAGAGTACTAAAAAAAAATTCTGGTTAGCTTTACTGTTGTTGCCAAGGAGCATAAGCAGAACACAAAACATGCCAAATGCTGACTGATTTTAAACAGTGACCCCTGTTTCAGAGAATACTCACTTCATTACATTTTTGGGAGAAAAACAAATCACAAATAGCTCCATAATTACTTTTAGTGTCCATTTCAGTTTGACACTGGTAAATTATTGTCTTCTAAGTGGTAAAAAAAAAACCAACTAATTATTTTTATGTGTTCTTTGAGGGAAGATAAGTCATCATGGTTATCTGTGAACATTTAGTTTTGGAATACTGTGTTCAGAGTTGGGGATTTTGTTATCTTTTTTCCTCTAAAAGGGTTAAGGAGTTGTGTTTTACCCTTGTTAACCATTAATTTGCATATATCTACACTAAAAAAAGTAACTTCTAAATTTTAAAGAATTGAATTTATTTATTCTTACTTGAAATTCTTACTTCTTCACCAGGCCCTGACATTCTTTTTTTCCCTCAGTCTCAAGCAATCTTCTTGGCATTCTGAACCTGTCTTTCCTCTAGAGGCTGAAACAAGATATTTTTGAAGTGCAGAATGACCTCAGAGAGTGCTGTTAGCTTGTTTAATGTTGACATGTGAACAGAATTATTAGAGCCGTACTTCAATAGGCCTAGAGTAGAAATACAGTATCCTGTGGGAAGATAAATATTACCTGTCTCCTTGCAGATTGATAGTGTTAAAACTAAATGATATATTGAGGTTTTTGTGGACTTTGAAATATCTTTTGGAAGTTGGCGAAGGGGAGGAAAAATAGAGCTCCTTTTTAGTAACCAAAATATATTCATCTTTAAAAAAAGATTCCTATATTTCTAATAAATAATCTTAGATTAGCAATTCTTTATGAAAAACATTTATAATTTTCCTTTGGTAAATAGGTTTCTCATATGTATCTCTAACATAGGTATTTCTTCTGTGTGTGGAGTGTGTGTATGTGATACATGCTATTCTGTCTTACTATAATGTAGTAGCTGTGTGATACATAGAGCAAACCAAGAGTGAAACATTATGTATATTAAAAGCAGAATTAGTTTATTTCTGCAAACTACAAAATAATTTCAGTAGTCTGTTAAGTCTTTTTTATTTTTTTAATATATTTTTACTTTTTAAAAGATTTTACTCATTTATTTGACAGACATCACAAGTAGGCAGAGAGACAGGCAGAGAGAGAGGGGGGAAGCAGGCTTTCCGCCGAGCAGAGAGCCTAACGCGGGGCTCGATCCCAGGACCCCAGGATCATGACCCGAGCTGAAGGTAGAGGCTTTAACCACTGAGCCACCCAGGCACCCCTAACAGTCTTTTTAAAATACAGCTGTTATTTTTGTTTTTTCAAAGTTGATGGACAGATTGCAAATCTAAAGCAGAGATGAACCCTTAATGGTAATTTCCTCATCACTGTGACTCCGAGTTATTTTTATCTCTACTTTAATACCTGGTTACCTTTCTATGTAAAATAATTTTTCAACCCACTGTTACTTTGTGAAAAATTATTCCTTAAAACCAGATTTTTAATCTCTGGATGGCTCCTTTGTATGTCTTTATTTTGAATAAGAATCAACCTATTATTAATGATCTATAAAACCAGCCTTACTAATAAAAATGTTAAAGTACCCCTACAACTTCCTCTCATGAGCTCAGAATTGTCATTTGTTATTTAGATGTCAAATTATTCAGTCTTTCATCCATTGCCAACATTTCTTCTCTAGGGTATACAAAAAGTTTTCCTTTATTTTGTGTTCTGAAAGGCCAGTTACACAGAGGATTTGTCAAAGCTTCTGTGCTGCTGTTAGATTCTTACATTCTAGTGGAATCAAAATTGTTTTGATCAAAAGTGCTCTTTCCTTGACTTCTTTTCTATTGTGCATCTCAACTGCTTATAACCATGAAGATAGCCTTGTGTATAATACATTTTACACAGGTTTTCTTCATCAGACACTTTAGTTATAATTATTTTATCAGATATCCTCCTCTGCATTTATTGTGTATGTAGTGGTGAAATTTTAAAATGAAAAAAAAGAAAACCCTACAAAGTATGCCAATACCAGAATACATAATGGTGTTCTGAGTTATTTTTAATTAATATTAGTATTTAGCATATATTTAATATTTTCCCAGTTCCAAATGCATTTCATATTTTTTATCTGAATCCTTTAGTATTTGCATTGTTATTCCTATTTGGAGATGAGAATATTAAGTCTTAGGAGAGTTAAGAAACTATCCCGGGGTGCTGGGTGACTCAGTGGGTTAAGTCTCTGCCTTTGGCTCAGGCCATGATCCCAGGATCCTTGGGTGGAGCCCCGCATCGGGCTCTGCTCGGCAGGGAGCCTGCTTCCTCCTCTCTCTCTGCCTGCCTCTGTGCCTGCTTGTGATCACTGTCTGTCAAATAAATAAATAAAATCTTTAAAGAAAAAAAAAGAAACTATCCCATTGTATTAGCAGTGACATGGAATTAATAATCAAAAAACTTCCAACAAATAAAAGCCCAGGCCAGATGGCTTCACAGGTGAATTCTACCAAACAGTTAAAGAAGAGTTAATATATGTTCTTTTCAAATTATTCCAAAAAAGGGAAGAGGAAGGAAAGCTTCCAAATTCATTCTATAAGGCCAGCATTACCCTGACACTAAACCCAGATAAAGACACTAGAAAAAAACATAATTACAAGCCAATATCTCTGTTGAATATAGATGCAAAAATCTTCAACAAAATAATTAGCAAACTGAATACATTAATACATTATTAATACATTATTAATCCAATAATACATTAAAAGATCATTTACCACAACCAAGTGGGATTTTTTTTTCTAGGGGTGCAAGGGTGGTTCAATATTTACAAATCAAACGGCATGATACATCACATTAATAAGAAAAAGGATAGAAAACTTATGATCATCTCAATAGATGCAGAAAAACATTTGACAATGTACAACATCAATTAATGATAAAAACTCTAAACAGGGGTGCCTGGGTGGCTCAGTTGTTTAGTTAAACCCCTGCCTTCAGCTCAGGTCATGATCCCAGGATCCTCAGATCGAGCCTCACATTGGGCTCCCTGTTCAGTGGAGAGCCTGCTTTTCCTTCTCTCTCTGCTTCTCCCTCTGCTTGTGCATTCTCTCTCTCTCTCTCTCTGTGTCAAACAAAGAAATAAAATTAAAAAAAAACACAAAAAAACAAAAAACTAACCTCTCAACAAAGTAGGTTGAGAGGGAACATACCTCAACAAAATAAAGTCTGTATATGAAAACGCCACAGCTAGCAATATAGTGGCGAAAAATTGAGGTCTTCACCACAGCAATCAGACCCCCCCCCCAAAAAAAAATAAATAAAAGGCCTCCAGATTGGCAAGGAAGAAGTTAAACTTTCACTATGTGTCGATAACATTCTTTATATAGGAAACCCTAAAGATTACACTAAAAAACTATTAGAACTTATAAGTGAATTCAGTAAAGGATACAAAGTTAATATACAGAAATTTGTGCAATTCTATATACTAATAAGTAGCAGAAAGAGAAATTAAGAAAATAATCCCATTTACAGTTACACCAAAAATAATAAAATAACTAGGAATAAACTTAACCAAGGAGGTGAAAGACCTGTACTCTGAAACTGTAAATCGCTGATGAAAGGAATTGAAGATGACAAAAAATAACTGGAAAGATATTCCATGCTAATGGATTGGAAGAACCAATATTGTTAAAAATGATCATACTTCCTAAGACAATCTATAGACTTAATGCAATCCCTATCAAAATCCCAACAACATTTTTTCACAGAACTGGAACAAACAATCCTAAAATTTGTATGGAACCACAAAAGACCTTGAATAGCTAAAGCAGTCATGAGAAGGAAGAACAAAACAGTGATTTCATGACAGTGATTTCATGAATATGACACAAAATGCACAGGTAGCAAAAACCAAAAATAAACCAGGGAGACTACATCAAAGTTTTCTGCACATGTTTCAAAGGAAACATCAGTGGTAAAAGATAGCCTATAGAATGAGAGAAAATATGTGTAAAGTATATATCTGATAAAAGTTAATCTCCAAAATATATAAAAACCTCTACAGCTCAATATTAAAAAACCCCAAGACTTAAAAAGAGCTAAAGACTTGAATAGTCATTTTCCTAAAGAAGACATACAAACGGCCCAAAAGCTATATGAAAAAAAATGCTTAATGTCATTAGTCATCAGGGAAATGCAAATCAAGGATGTGGAGAAATTGGAAGTCTTTGCATACTATTGGTGGGAATGCAAAATGGTGCAGCTGCTATGGAAAACCATATGGAATCTTCTCCAAAACTAAGAAGAGAACTACCATGTGATCCAGTCATCTGACCTCTCAATTGAAACGAGGATCTCAAAGAGATCTGAGCACTCTTATGTTGATTATAGCACTACTCATAATTACTGAGATGTGGGAACTACCTGAATATCCATCAACAGATGAAAAGATAAAGAAAATGTGGTTTATACATACACTAGAATACTATTCAGCCCTAAAAAGGAAGGCTGCACTATGTGACTATGTGTTCTGCACTATGTGACACCATGGATGAACCTTGAGGAACTTACACTAAATGAATCCAGTCACAGAAAGATGAATACTGCATGATTCCACTTGCATGGGATATCTGAAATAGTTAAATTCAGAGACTCAAAGACTGGAATGATGGCTACCAGGACTTGAGTAAAGGGAAATCGGGAGTTATGTCAGCAGGCATAAAGTTTCAGGTAAGGAAGGTGAATGAGCCCTAGAGAGCTCCTGTATAATATTGTGCCTAGTCAGCAATACTGACTTACTTAAATACTGTACACTTAAAATTTAAGAGGGTAGGTCTCACATTAAGTGTTTTTACCACAATAACTTACATTAAAAAAGAAAAAGAATATGAACAAAGAGTAACACATTTAGGTTAACTATTCTTTCAGACTCAAAGTTCTTTGTTCAAATGAAATCTTTTTCCAGAAGCTATTCTTACAGAATAGATAAAATCAGACAGGTCCTTTTTAGAGAGGTAAGAATGGGAGGAGAGTGTGGCTATAAAATTTCCTTGGCTGTTGGGGCATCTGGGTGCCTCAGTTGATTAAGTCTTGGATTCTTTTTTTTTTTTTTTTTAGATTTTATTTATTTATTGGACAGAGAGAGAGAGATCACAAGTAGGCAGAGAGGCAGGCAGAGAGAGAGGGAGAAGCAGGCTCCCTGCCGAGCAGAGAGCCTGATGTGGGACTTGATCCCAGGACCCTGAGATCACGACCTGAGCCGAAGGCAGAGGCTCAACCCACTGAACCACCCAGGCGCCCTTGACTCTTGGATTCTTGATCTCAGCTCAGGTCTTGATCTCAAGATGGTGAGTTCAAGCCCTGCATTGGGCCTCACACTCAGCATGGAGCCTACTTTAAAAAAAAAAAAACACAAAAATTTCCTTTGCTCTGTTTGCTCCTGCCCCAGGGCATTTGAAATGCTCTAGATTATGTGCTCTTTCAGCTCAAAGATAATTTGCATTCTAAATCTCTTTTTTAAAAAAATAATTTTATTTGTTAGGGAGAAAGTGAGCTTGAGAGAGCTCACATGCACATGAGTCGGGGTAGGGGAGTGGCAGAAGGAGAGGGACAAGCAGATTCCCTGAGGATGTGGATCCCAGGACCCTGAGATCACAACTTGTACTAAAGTCAGACGCTTGGCCTTCTTGAGCCCCCCAGATGCCTCGGGTTCTAAATATCTTTGACCATGATCTTCTGAAAGGTCTGGTTCACACTTGGACTGGGTCTTAAGAGAGTATGGAGCTCAAAAACAGGAATAAACTACTCCTGAGAGGGTTGCCATCAGCACTCAGTTGTTACCGATTATTGTAGGATCCACTTGAAGGATGTTAAGTCTTTGCTAGCATATGTCATTTGGGGTACTCTTTCATTGTTTGGAAGGAATTCCTCTTCCTTCTGAGAATGATTTTCCTTTTCTATCCTGCTCTTGGGCTTTTAGAACATTTACTTAGCACATCTGCATTACCCCTGTTGGGACTGGTAGTTAACTTGTTCCTTCTGGGGCAAGGAAGGAAAGTTGGATTTTAAAATTACTGAAATCACCATATCATCTGAACCATGTTAGCTGATAATGTATAATGACTTCTTGCTCTTATAATTCTAGGCAAAACTTCCTGTACTATTAAATCATAGAAAAATAATGGTTTTTTTTGCTTTGTGTTTTGCTGCTTAACATGAAATTTGGAGGAGGTTGGGGAAGTATGAGAGCATGCTGGGGAACCTGTGCCTCTTCTGTCTTAATTGGGAATAGGGGCACTTTGTGGCATTTTGCTTCTTTTCATGGTAAACATATTCTTGTTTTCCATGCCATAATCTCTCAGAACAGGGCCTGTAAAACAGGACAAAGGCGAAAGTCTGAGATACAGAATCACAATGTGTCCCAGACTTGGTTGGTGGGGTGGACTCTTTGGCTGCTTCCTCAGCGTTCATTGGCCACTTCTCCAGACAGCCCATGGTTTCCTTCTGAGCATCCACGAATTTCCGGGAAAGCTGACTCCACTTCCTATAGTAGTTTCAATCAAGACAATCAGTGCATTTCATTCTTCTGGCTCTAGTGATGTGTACAGTTTGTGCATGTGACCTAGCCAGTTTAATCGAAGTAAATCACAGAGTTGTGCTTGAGTATTTTTGAACAACAGTGCTGTCTTTCTTGGTGATCTTGAGCAAGAGGAGTATTTAGCCTTAGTAATTGTTGCCCTCTGTTTTGGAATAATGAGCTAAAATGGTAGCATGTAGAAATGGGTGTTTGGTTATTTTATGGAACCATTGGATCAAGCCTGACTTGAAGACTATACTACTACTTAATTTTTCAGTTATGGGAGCAAGTTTCCTTTATGTATAAGTTAGTTTGAATAAATCATTGCCAGTACATGAGTTTTGCTTGACATATCGAAGCCTTTGGTACTTTTACGTGGACCTTCCTAATTTAGTTTACTTTCTTAGAACTAAAATCTCCTGCCTGCTTAGACCTTAGATTCCTAACCTATTAAATGAACAGTTATTAAAAAGATTAAAAAATAAATGAAGAGTTATATTGAGCAATACAAACTATCTGTTGAATAACTACTTCTCTCTGCTTCCAAGAAGTGTAACTCATGTCTGTTGTATCAGAAATCCGTTGACCTCCCTCTTCCTATTTAGCAAGATTTATTCCGCTACCATCCAGACTTTAGGAATGTGGCTCTTCTAATACCATACACACAACAGCATAAATGGCACACTTTTAGTCAGTTTCACAGTCTGATTACCTCTTTCCCTTTTCACCCCAGAAACAATTTTTTTAGAGGTGCAAGTTTTGAGAAAGAGATGGACATAAGACTGATTATTTTCTTAACCAATTTTCCCATTAAAACTAATAATTAAGAAGTAACACATGACTATAGGAAAGCTAATAATTAATGATGCCAAAAATAAGTAGTCTGTCTCAGTGTAAATGAGTTAATTTTGTGGTTGTTTTTTAAATAACATGCTGGCTTCCCGACATTAGCCAGCTATCAGTTGTCAGTAGTTAAAATAATTGAGAATAGTTTCACAGATCAGTTCAAATCTTTGACCTAGTATTAGAGAAAAAACCCCGAGCAGATGCCTTGAAGATATGCTAAGTCCATGTCAAGTTCACATTTAAGGATAAAGACAGAAGTGCTTCAAAACATGGGCATGGTACTGGGGAGATTTTAATAGGAGTTTGTATATTCATAAGGACCTTAAGCATCGATTCAAAATGATAAGCCAAGTAGATTTTTCAAGCTGAATGGGTGCTGATGGTGGTGGTAGGAAATAACTTTTATTGGATCATGCCAAACAGGGACAGGCAGCAATCAGGGCTTTATGAGAATTCAGTGAATGGTCATTTGCAGCAATCTAGTTTCATGCAGCAAAGATTATCTACAAGGCACAAATTTTTTTCTTTCTTTCTTTTTTAAACGACAGCTTTGATATGTGTGACTCAATGATGAATGACTTTGTGAAATACTATTTATAAAAAAATAAGTGTGCTCCCCCAGATTACACTGTGGGACATTTAATGCTCTTTCCCCCGCCCGAACAGATGTTTTACAGATTTTGCAAATTTTCTATCAAACTTTTCTTGATCTACTCCATAAAGAAAAATTACATGATTATATTGAGGTCTTATTTATATTGCTCTAATTTTTCTCTTTTACTTGCTAGTGAGACTTCAGCAACAAGTTTTCATGTATTCTGAAGTTTACTTAAATTCAAGATATTTAAATTTTATAATTTTTATTTAAGGCCAACTATAATATTAATCTAGAAGAGTTTGCCCTGGAGTTCAGATGCATCTACCATTTTGAATGGATGCTCCGGGGACCTGTCTTATTTTTTTTCTCTCAAGAACACCTTGTTAAATTTGGTGATCATGTCCAAAGTCAGCAATGCATGCTGAGTTTCGTGAGTTACTTGGCTATACATTGGGTTGCATTTTGTTTTAAAGCTGTCACTATTTTCACTGAATCTTATAGTGTTATATTGATTTATAGTTTTTGTGTGTGTTGTGGCTGCATTTGCTTCTTGCAGTTAAAGAAATAGTTTAAAATAGTACCGTGGAATGGTGTTCATAAGGTGAAAATCTAGTAGATAAAATTCAGAAAACAGATGACCTCAAATTAACTTATGTGTTGGCTTTTAAAAAACATGTTTAATTTAAAGCATTTCATTTTATTTTCAAACTTAAAAGGGTAATTTTCCCTGTGGTAGAATAATAGGAGTTATTTTTAAAAAGAAATTTCCTGTCTCAGAGTTGACTTAATATTTATCTTCTTTGCTTGAAAATTATTTGCATGTAACCAATTCATTTAAAGTTCTTCAGTTTCACTGACAATAACTGGTAATCTTGGATGGTCTACACCCAATCAACCCAAGTCACAGGCTTCATACACAAAAAAAGGACAATAAGAGCTTTAGTGGACAGAGGAGTTTATTCTTTTCTTGGGGGGAGTCACTGATGAATTAATTTGCCTGCAAATCTGCATTAATGCATTAATGTTTGCAATTAAATTCAGCAAATACCGATAGTGTTACTATGACAGATCATTAAGTGCCTCTAGATGAGAAAAAGTTGTGAAACATTTCTTGTTTCTCAAAGAGCCAGGGGTTTACTAATGACATTACACAAAAGCAAAAGTCAACAATATTCAAGATGTATTTAGAGACTATACAAGATACAGGCATTCTGTGAGAGCTCGTGGAATGGCTGGCTCAGAGGTGGATGGGGAAAAATAATATCATCATAATATAAAAAAAATTATCATATAAAAAATAATATCATCATAATATCATTATAAAATAAATATCATTATAAAGGACCTGATGTTTGAGATTATTTCTGAAACATCAGGCAGTATTTTTGGTGTGAGGAGATGGGGTGCAGGGGCATTCAGTTGGCAGAAATGGCAGGAGTAAAGATAGAGAGGTAAGACAATGGGAAATGGCGGAGAAGTGGTTTCAGAATAGTAAACCTTAAATAGGTTGTGCGTGAAGAAAACTGCTGTATCATGGGTCTTAAAGGCCAGCTGTTAGAATTCTACTTAGGAAGAGCTGGAATGCACCTGGAAGTTGCTCAGATAGTAAAAGACCGGAGTGTGTTGTGGCAGAAGTAACAGAAAGAAAGACACAACTTCCTGGCACGTTGACTGTGTGGAATCCATTGTATTTGGCAACTATTTATATATTGAGGATGAGGGAGACTGGCATTAAGGATAACTCCTAAGTTGTGAGGCTGTGTGTCTCAGGAATGTTGGTTATTTTATTAACAGATATTGGGAAGTCAGAAGAAGTTGCTGTTTGTGGAGAGAAAACCGAGGAATTAAATAAAATGGACTTCAGATGTGCTTTGTTTCCATAGCCTTTAGCAGGAAAATGTCTCATCTGTTGACTAAATGTGGCACCTGTGTGTGTGTGTGTGTATGTATATATACATATATATATATATATATATGCAAGTCATTCATTGTAATTGGTATGTGAAGTTCTTTTTTAAATTTCTTAGATTTTGAGTTAATCTGCAAAAACCTGTATTATGCAAGATAGAAGACCGATTATGTTTTAATCTTGGTAAACTAAAAACAGTTCAAAAAGTTGAGATCACAATCTAGTTTCTGATTGATTCTTCTGAGCCAACAGTGGGTGGGTTTACCTCTTGTTGTGTTGTCAAATAAATGAAGAGAAAGGCCTGAATTATTTTCTAGAATTCCCTGGAAAGGACAAGAGGAAATATTGTTTGGGTAGATGCTGTGTAAATAAATAGCTGACTACCTTTTTTTTTTTTTTTGCCTTAGATGTTAAAACATGTTTAGGAAGTTGTGTAAAAAGGTCTTTACGTTTGCTTTTTGTTCTTTGGTTCATAACAGATATTTCACCTGCTAATGTCTTTTTAAGAATTTTGATGTACCAGTATTCTTTGAAAATGATAACATGCAATTCTTTAATTTTTATAAGCCCCTAGAATTTATTAAACTAGTTAATGGGTGATACAAGGAAATAGCAAAACTCATAATAAATTTTCCCTGTACTGTAATTAATATTTAATCATAATCAATTGAACAGCAAATTGATGTATCTTTACTAAGTCACACAAATTCTATGGCATAATCTAGTTTGATATTATATTTGTATTTTATAAGGTTTATACTTGATGTATTTGCCAAGTATTTTAGATAGGGATAAAGATTTTATTCTCTTTAGATTCATTAAAAAAAAAACACAAAAGGATTTGCAGCACAACTCATTGAATAGTTTTTATAACACGTACACTTAAAACCAACCAAAGCCAGTGCTGCCTAATAATTTCAGCTTCCTCAGACTGAGGAACATGAAGGTTGCCAAGGATAATGGTTCAACAGATTCCTAAATGCTTTACTACAATGAGTGTCCCAGAATACTGATCTTACTTCCCATGGAGGTTTCCATTATAGTCAGAGCCATCATTAAACATTTATTTAGTATTGCTTTGGTGGTACTGTGGCATATTTTAAAAACCTGGACAGGGTGACATGCAGTAGAGAAAAGCAAATTTGAAACAGTTGGAAGGTTGAATATGTGCCAGGAGCTATGCTAGAATCTTTTCTCTGTTCTCACATCATGTTTGTTCCTCAATAACCTCCATATTACTGTTATCATATCACTGCTGAAACTGTCTTTGCAAAGGTCACGAATTAGCTCTTTTCCACAAAATCTGTTGGCCTCTTTTTAGTACTTTTGCTGTGTCTCAGGGTCATTTGACACAGAGGTGTTCCTTTCTCAGAACTGTTCTCTGCACTCTTCCTCACCCACTTCTTCCCCCCCATGCTGCTCCTCAGTTTCTTTTGCAGATTTCTCCACTTTCTCTTTCTCCCCTGTGGATGCTCTCAGTTTAGTCTGGGGCGTCCTTCTCTGACTCTCTTCTGGTTCATTGCATCCAATTTCATGACTTCATTGAGCAGTCCTGGAATAATGATCATTCTCATGGCTAGTTTCCCCCAACGGGTCTCTCCTCCCCATACCAGACCCACTTGTGTGATTTCTACTCATCTCCACTTGGAATGTAAACAGAAGCTCCGAGTTTGACATGCCCCAGGTCCTAAACCAAACACATCTTCCCTTCCCCTACCAAACTGGCTTCTCTTTCTGTGTTCTCTGTATTAGTAAACTTCATCATTATCTCCCTGTTGCCAAAACTAGAAACTGAGGAATTGTCCATGATTTATCTTGACTGCTGCTTGTTTTCTCTCAACTCGGTTTTTAAATCCTGCTGGTACTTTCTCCTTGATTACTTCTCAAGTATGTTCACCATTCTTTTTTTTTTTTTTTAAGATTCTATTTATTTACTTTAGAAAGAGAGAGAGAGGGAGAGTGTGGCTGTGCACATGGCGGAGTGGGGAGGAGCAGAGGGAGAGGGAGAGAATCCCAAGCTGGCTGTGCCCAGCGCAGAGCCGGATGGTGGGGGGGCCCCGGGGGGTTCCATCCCGGGACCCTGAGAGCATCACCTGAAACATTACTCCTGAAATCAGATGTTTGTCCCTTAACCGACTGAGCCTCCCAGGTGTGGCAAGTATGTTCCCCATTCTTTGTTTTGATTACTACAACCTTAGTTTAGGACCTGAATCACCATATGATCTCTTAACTCATCTCCCTGCAACCAATTTTAATCTTTCCATTCTAGGCTCTGTTCATGGTCAATCAAAGTGACTTTGCCGAAATTCATTTATTTAAATGTTTCCTCAGAATAAAGTGCAACATCCTTAGGATGGTATATGAGAATTTTGAATACATGGTACTGCGTATATCCTCAGATTTTCTATTTCATTGCATGTTTTGTGATTAATGCCCAGTAGTCTTTAAAACCTAGCTGAAGTTTCCGTAAAGCAGAGCTCTGCCCTTTTCCCTGCTCTGCTAGGTGAGCTCTGTCACTTCTTTGTGCTCCTGGGATTCCCTGTGTTGAACCCTAAGGCAACGAATTGCAATAATTTGTTTTCTCATTCTTTCTTATTTTACTTTCAGTATTTATGGATAAGACTATGACATTTTTCTGATGTGCTTTTACTTATAAACTTACTTATAAGTATTTCGCATATAGGTAGCATACAGTGGGAATGTTGAATTAATGAGTAACCAAACTAAGATCAATAAAACCTATATTCTGTTCTTGTGGGTCACTATACATGAGAAGATTTACAAGTACCAATAATTTTAAAAAGCCATCAACAAACAATAACAATATGGTGTGGTATGAGCTATTGAAATTCATGTTTTCAAGTAGGAAGTGATTAAATGGTAATATCTTAAGGGACTGTCTCTTGAGGATATATAATAGAATTACAGAGAAATTTTCATGGCATTTAATTGTGTTTCTTTGAAATGAAGTCTTATTGTAACACTTAAGGCACTTGGAGTAATTTAAAAAACATTTTTATTGACTCTTTAAAACTGTACCCTGTCTTTTGTTTTGTCAGTTTTACGAGGACTCAGCAAAAGTGAGGCAGGATGTATTAAATTTCTGGACATCTATTTGGCTAGCTAGGAGGCATGAGACTCGTTGCATGTTTTTTTTTTTTCTTCCCTTTCTGAAATTACTACAGTTTCTATTATCTAATAAGATTGTATACAATTCTGGCCTCTGGCTTTATACTTTATAATTAATTCACTAATTAACAAGAAATACAATTGTTTTTTCTCTGAAACAATTTAAGAGGACTTAGTAGATTTTTAAGAACTCGGGCCTGTTACTTTTATGAACACTCAGATTCTACAAAATCATTGTGACATAATTTGCCTCATAATAATGGAGCAAAATATTGTTGAAAAAAATTAGTGACCCCTTCTGACTTTTAAAGTTATAAATGACTGCATGTCAGAGACTTTTATATTGCTTGGAAGAGTCAACACTGTGAATATTAACTCTGTGATTGCAAGGGCAGGTTCTGTTTAATTTGTGTTCGAATCATGTTTCTTGGGATCCTAGAATTCTGAAGGCTGTCCAAAGAGCCGTGTGGAGAAGCTGAGGAATAGCTGGGTAGGCTGTTGGGGAAGCTTGGTGGCCCTTTCCTGCATCTTCCACACTTCTGTCACATCAGCTGCTTTGATCTGTTTCCTGTTAGAGTATTTTTAAAAGGGTATTATTTAAGGGAGAAAATATTTCTAAAATACCTTGAACACCATTGGTTCACTCGAGGCAGATGTTCAAGGAACCCACGAAATAGAAAATGTACAGCATTTCTTTCACAAACTACTCTTGCCATGTGTTACCTGTAGTGCCCATTCTCAAAGACATCGGGGGAAGGCTGTACATTTAGAAGAGCTAGACGAGCAGAGTGTTCTGGCTCATCTGTTTTCCATCAAAGACTTTCAGTCACCACATGGTATTTCCATTGTGTGGTCATTAGAACCCGTGAACCAGGCCTGACTCGGTTTGGGGGGAGTGTGAGGTGAAAATTTGGGGGATGGTGGGAAAGAGAATTGTAATGGTTCTTAAGAGCAGGGACAGGGTTGCTGATCTTGCCAGTGTCATGGTGTTCACATCATAATGCCGAGTACTTTCATGCCGGGAAACTGGAGGATCAGCTCAGAGTTTTATAGATTTTGGCCAAAGTCTTTTCCAAGGGAAAAGTAAATGTTTAAAGGTATTGACCATTGACCTAACTTACTCTTTTGTTCTTTTGGTCCCTTATTTCTCTACCCTGCCCCAAAGAGGGTTATCCTAGGTGTGAAATCCAGGTCACTACCATAGTAACCACACAAACAGAGCACAAAGGAGTGCTATTTGCTTTAATTTTGTGGTGGTAGAAGGAAAATTACCCATGGAGGTGCTTATAGGTGGCAGAGAC
This sequence comes from Mellivora capensis, assembly GCA_004024625.1. Lineage (NCBI taxonomy): Eukaryota > Metazoa > Chordata > Mammalia > Carnivora > Mustelidae > Mellivora > Mellivora capensis. The sequence goes on along the minus strand of PISX010017909.1, from coordinate 14,734 downwards.
AATGGTAGGAAACCATGTCTGTAGGAGATGGGTTGGAATGGACTTTGTCCATAAAACAATCTGTGTCATAAAGAAGCAGAATCTAGGGAGTAACTGCATCTTTTTAAACACTTTAAAAAATTGGCAGTGTTGACTCAAAATGCTATTTAAAAATTACAAAATGACATTTTGGGGAGAAACTATAACTGTCAATTTGAAAGATGGGATTCTTTTCAGCCGAGCTTGTAAAAATATCCATTGCCATATGTGAAGCAGGTTAGGGCAGTTTATCATAAATAGATGAGTTTGTCAAATACATACATAACACACCCTGTTTTGGGGCCTCAGAGGAGAAATTCCAGGGCCATCAATAAAGAAACAGTGTGCATTTTTACCACACATTTTACAGAAAAGTAGACATTTTATTAATACTCATCTTAGGAGAAAACAGTAGTTTAAGAACAGAGATTAATTAGACCCGGGGAAAAAAACAGTTCTGGAGGTTATCATGATTTGCTGGACTTGTTTAGGGTTGGGGTTCTTAGCAAGTGGTTGATGGGAACATCACTTATAAGGGTCTGACTCATCCTTTCTTCTGCTGATGATCATACAAAGAGCGTTAGCTCCCATGGTGAAAACCTCACTTGGCTCAAACTATTATAGTAGCTACAGTAGCTTCATTTCTAGTTATAAAAGCAGTGTGTGTGCACAATTAGAATTGTGTTTAGTTCTACATCCTAAAGATAAATTCTTTGAACACTTTGGTGTATCTTTTTTCTTTCTTTTTGTATGAGTGTGCATATTATATATAAAAAAGTCTATATGATGCATTTTTATGTAATGCATATATATATGTGTGTGTGTGTGTGTATATATATATATATATATGCATATGTATGTAAACTGGAATCACACTATACAAATGGTTTTGTAACTGCATTTTTATTTCATCCACTTACCAATTCTTCATTGTGTACCTGAAATAATCTGGGGATTTTCTTTCTTTCTTTCTTTTTTTTTTTTAAAGATTTATTTATTTGACAGAGATCACAAGTAGGCATATAGGGGGGTGGGGGGAAAGCAGGCTTTCCGCTGAGCAGAGAGCCTGATGCGGGGCTCACATTCCAGGACCCTGTGATCATGACCTGAGCTGAAGGCAGAGGCTTAACCCATTGAGCCACCCAGATGCTCCGATCTGGGGATTTTCTATCCTGTTATATATCCCATGAAATCATGACATTTAGTGACTTAATATTCCATTATATCATAATTTATTTAATTATCTCCTTGTTGGACATCTTTAATGTTTTCTTCTTTTTTGCTATTATAAATGATATTAAGCCTTTATCTTTTTACCTCTGTTTCAATATATCTGATTATTTCCTGAAGAAAAAGTCCAAGAAATGTAGTTGTATTTTAATAATCCTCAGTTTAGGGGCACCAGGGTGACTCAGTTGGTTAAGCCTCTGCCTTCAGCACAGGTCATGATCCCAGGGTCCTGATATGGTGTCTCGCATTAGGCTCCTTGCTCAGTGGGGAGTCTGTTTATCCCTCTCTCTCTCTCTCCATCTGCCCCTCCCCCTGCTCATGCTCTCTCTCTCTCTCTCTCTCTTTCTCCCCCTCTCAATAAATAAAATCATTTTTTTTAAAGATTTTATTTATTTATTTGAGAGAGAGGCAGTAAGAGAGCATGAGCGAGGAGAAGGTCAGAGGGAGAAGCAGACTCCCTGTGGAGCTGGGAGCCTGATGCGGGACTTGATTCCGGGTCTCCGGGATCATGACCTGAGCTGAAGGCAGTCGTCCAACCAACTGAGCCACCCAGGCGTCCCTCAGTAAATAAAATCTTTAAAAAATAAAAAAAAAAAAATCCTCAATTTAGTGACACCATATTTGAGGAAAATTTGATGAACATAAACTTCTATAGAGCTCAAACAATAGGATATTGAGGAGAACCTGTAAGACATAAGTCACTGTGACTGCCTTTTCAGTAATCCAGCATTCTGGGTGGATTTTAAATGGCCTAGACTTTAACATCACTTCAGTGTGGGTATATCAAAGTTCTAATCTGGTGCAGTTACCAATGTATAGCAGATGTTTGTTATGACAGATAATGTCATTGTAAACTAAGTTATTCATTTCTCATTTCTGTTCTCAGAGATATCTGAGCCAATCTCAATACCCAATACTTATGCATAAAACAGCTTTTAGAGCTTCAGATCTTACACACTTCTGGGTCATTGATGCTATAAAAACATTCCACTGTGCCAGGATCCTACTGAACAAAAGAAAAGGAAATCTTTCAGAGAAAAGAAAATTCTTACACAATGCATAGGGATTCTGTTGTTCTCTATGAACAACTGATTTTGCTTTATGGAATTTAAAACTATGTATGGTATGTGTCCCTTTTAGATACATCTTGGTAACAATGTTGCTAATGGTTATAAGATGAAAAAAAAGAAAAACCAGATAGTTTTCCTTCTCTTCCTGCCCTTCCCCACCCCCCCAACATGTGTGCACATGGACACACATACTCCCATGTTTGTGTTTTCAGATATGGGATTTGGTTCATTTCAATCATTCGTAGCATCCACACGTATTTAGTCGTGTTTAAACTTCCCATGAAATGCTTCAGAGATTCGTCATATGAAATCATTCATTGAAATCATTTGTTTCTCTTTAGTGCTAAGTCATAGCAAATTATCATCTTTGTAGGTTGATTTTGTAGAGTGTTAAACGCTATTTAAGTTTCCCTAGATATGAAGCCATTTATTTTTCTCCTAATCACTTAAAATAGCAAGAACTAATCAACTGGAGTTTTTCTCCTTTTTATGAATACACCAATCTGCTCCTGACTCACGTGCATGTTTCTGCCTTTAGGTCAGTGGGAACTTTTCCCAGCATGTTTTCTTTTTCCCTTTCATTCCTAATTTCTCTCAGGAACAAATGGCCGCATAGTTAAGCGTTAGAAACTTGTTGCTGAAGGTGCTAACCTAAACATTAGTGCCAGGATACGACGGAGACTTAATAGACTAATTAATTTGTCTCCTGCACCCCTGACCTGGGAATTATGTACAATGGGCTATACTTACAGAACCAAGAGTCTGGGATACAAAATAGAGAAAATGCAAGTTTTGTGTGCTTTATATGTCAACATGCAATTAATACAGCCTTATTTTAGAAAATAGAATTTGAAAATGGAACTTTATTTTATCACCTGTTTTGCAAATAGGGTACTGCAAGATTCTGTATGCCTTTTTGTTTCAGTTTTCTTCTTTTAATTTTATAGTAGCACTAAACATACCCCTCACAATTGTTTGATCCAGATATGCCACTGACCTTCAAAGGAGTCCAATTATGTATAGAAGACCAGTTTCTCTATTATCTATTCTAATGCAGTATGTTCTCATAACAACCACAGTGACTCTTGGAAAAAAATAGGAACTTGAAGCTTGAATGACATTTTAAAACGTATTTGCCTTATGAATTCCTGACTATGGTAGTCATTCTTTTTTCAGTAAGAAGATTAGTTTTATTTCTTCTTATATTCCTTTTCTCACTTCTTCATTTTAAAGACAGTTGAAATATATTTCAAAAGCAGTTAACATTTGACTGTCAGTGAATTCATGGTGGTGGATAGAAGCTGAATTGAATCTGCTTTGAATTGAATTTGCTCATCAGTGTATGGGTTATGCCTCTTCCTGGATCTTGGGAGCTCACAGAGGTACCAAATAAACTCTTTCCTGTTAAGATTTTATTTAGAAGAGAGTTTTCATATTTTGGTAGTTTGTGGATTTGGAAGCCTTCACTAGACCACCAAATGTCAGTTGAGCACATGGTAGGCAATCTTCTGGGCACTACTGAAGAAGTGGTCAACGAGACTGATGGCTCCGGGCTCTGCAGAGGCTTCTTGTCCAGTAGTGGAAGTCACCTGCAAAGTAAACACAAAGAGTAACAATACAACTCAAGACACGGCTCCTTGCTGTGCACACAGTGGAACAAGTAAGAGGCTAGAGAGTGAGTGGAAGGCATGTGAGATGCTACATTAGCTGGAGTATTTAGGGACTGGCTTTCAGGGAGGCTGTCTTCCAGCTGAGCATTAACTGGTGAGAAGGTAGCCTGTGGGTAGGTGCTGTTCTCATTCAGTTATCGGCAGTCTTTTCCCTGAAGGAATATGCAAGATTTCTCAGTCCCCTCAGTATCGGCATCATGTATGGACACAGAAGATCCTCCAAGGATATTACCAGGACAAACAGAATAAATAGATTTGGCATGTGATTTAGGAGAAAAATGCTTTACCCATCTAAAGCTATGTTGCCTCCAGGAATGGAGTGAAAGATTTAGGTTTTAGGTGATTTTTTTTTTCTGTTTTTAAAATGTAATGTGAGCCCCACGTTGAAATTTTTTTTCTTGCGGTTATTAATTATTTCTTTCATTTTATAAATATCAAAGTGGTCAAGTGAGTGAACGTATCTGCAGTGGATGTACCTTGTACATCAGGAGCGCTGTATGCTGCAAGTAGCAGCAGCGTATTTCTCTGGTGGGTATTCTAAAGCAAGTCAGATTCGCCATGACAGTATACCTCACAGAAATTAAATCACTGATATTAAGGGAAAAGCCATAAAATAATTTTGTGTGTCAGGTTACATTGAGGCAATTCACCATATGTCTAACCAGGTCACAGGTTAGTTAAAGTGTTAAAGCGGTAATTTGAATTCCTGGAGGGAGTGGACAGGGTGGTGCTAGTGAAGGCATGAAGTCAAATGGCGTAGAGGCCAAACAGAAAGAAGGGAATGCAGCCTTTATTTAATTCCTTTAAGTGAATTTTATTTGTACCCATTTTCAAAGGAAAACCTGACCAACAGGTATGTTTGCAGCCCCTTCACTTTGACAGGTTGCGGGTGGGCAGGAGAGATGGAATTCTGTTATCTCTGAACACATAATGTTTGAAAGACATTCCAAGATCGGTAGGTAGATAAACATGGTTTCCAGTTTAGGCTTTAAAATACTAATCTTGACTTGTTTCTTCTTGTTTATACATTGAGAGCTGCCATTTTAAAGATAGAAGAAACTTTCATTTATTCCTGTACTAAAAATGGATTTGACTTCCAGTAGAGTCATGTCAAGTATTGATGTTGCTCAGAGCCCTGTCTGTGGTCCTCATCTCCTCGCATTCCCTTTGTTTTCACCTATACCTATGCTTTCAGTTGTCACGATTCCATTCACTACATCCCTTAGCTCAAATCCTCATCATTTCCCAGTCACACTCTAAAATAGCTTCCTAACATCTGTCCATTGTTTCTCCTTTCTAGACTGTCAACCATTTCATTAGCAGAAGGGATATCTGATCCTACCATTCTCTTTTCAGTGGCCCTCAGCACCTCTAGGATTATGTCCTATGGCTTATTGGGCCCTTCAAATGTCATCAAGTTCTTTCCTGCCATTCTAGCTTTGTCACTAGTCACTAGCCTTTCTCTACCTACACTTAGAGCCTATGAGTTTTCTATAGCTCCTCAGTTCATCTGTTTGCTCATTCATTCATGATTCTGTTCCCTTGTACTTGTTGTTCCCTCTTTCTTGAATGCCCTTCCTACCTCTTCTCTTGTTGAATAGGCAAGTTTTTATTTATCTTTTTGATTCTATTTAAAGGAAATGTTTCTTTTTCTGTGCTGCTTTCCTTGGTAGTTAAGTACTTCCTTTCTGTCCTTTCCATAATACCTTGACTACGTCTCTGATTTGATTCTCAGTTTACACCTGAAAATGTTTTTAATGGCTCTCTCATAATGCTCTGTAAACCTATCATACACAGATAAGGTCTTCTGTTTTCCTTTTTTGCCCAGACCTTAGCACATTCACTGGTAGGGATTGAATTGTCATGTGGTGAATGAATAAGTGAGTTGATGATACCTGCTCAGTGTTTTAGCACTATGCTATTTATAGTAGAAAACAATTATAAAAATATGATTTAATTCCCGTCCTCAGTAACATTGTGATTTTATTTGGTGGACAAAGACTTAATAAATACATTACATAATTAGGGAACACAAGATAAAGCATAGTATACAAATGAATTATTTATATTTTTTAAAGTTTAATATTTATATATATACATACACACATATATACTGTGGGTGGGCAAAGGGCAAGGATGCAGTTTAAGTTATGAGATAGGCTTCTTGCACTAGATAAGGGTTTCATGGGGGCAGTGAGCGAGCAGAGGTTGGAAATGACACCATGGTTTGAAGCAGGAGCAACGTTGTGGCTATTGGATTGTTTGAGTCCTTCTCCTGTGCATGTTTTGCCTCGCTTAGTTTTAAGAAGTCTTAATTTATATAAGTTTAGTATAAGGGCAAATGATCACTTTTGTTCATAAAGGGCCAAATATCAAATAGCAGAAATGAGAACAAGGAATGAAAGCTGAGGTGGATACTGGGTATGTGTTGGAAAGAGATGAATCCAAATACAGTGAAATCTGGTCTGAATAATTAAATCTTAAGTACAGATGCCCTGGAATAAAGTGGGATAATTGATGACTAGAGAAATCTTACTGTGAAAGTAAGGGAAGACCTCTCTTTGGCTGGGCTTGAAACAGTAGTTGTAAACAGTATTTACTGGGATCAAAGTTGTTATGGCTAACACGCTGTTCCCCCTCATGAGGGAAATGTAAAGAAAACCAGAAATAAAAACCAAACCAAACAAACCCAGATTCATTAGTTTTTAGAGGAACTGTAAGGAAAGGTTTAAATTGAACTGGGTAGGGCCGTTTGATAGAAGAGAAAACAGGTGGGAATGTGAAGAAGCATGTGACTAGTGAGTCTCCAAAGTCTGGATCTATAGCCAAATATGCAGCTCTACACTTCTCCCCTGAGTATCAGTTCCCTGAGTGCAGGGAAGGTAATGCTGACCCTTTCTAGGATAGGTGAGGCAGAAAGAGAACCTAGGGAACTCACAGTCATGTCTCTCCCCTCAGGTCTTGAGATCCTTTGCTGGTCAGCGTCTCCGCAGTTTCCATAGTCATCTTATGTGTGTTCTGTGGATGATGTCCAGAGTTTTTACCTGCACTAGCAGGACAAATAGGAAGAAAGTACTTATGCTCCATCTTGGACCACAACCACTTAGATTTTTTAAAGTCCCCTCTCAGCTCCTTGGAATTTAGGATTGAAGCATGGGAAGTTCATAGCTTTTCAAATTCAGGGAGGTAATAACTTCAAGATGCTGTGGATTCTGAAACACCAAAGGAAATAATGGTAATAACTGCTACATTTTTCATATACCAAACCCTCTCTGAAAGCATATTATAAGGTATCTGGGTGGCTCAGTCAATTAAGTGCCTGCCTCCCTCTCAGGTCATGATCCCAGGGTCCTGGGATTGAGTCTCACATTGGGCTCCCTGTTCAGTGGGGAGCCTTCTTCTCTCTCTGCCTCTGCCTCTCTCTCTCTGTCTCTCATGAATAAATAAAATCTTTTTAAAAAAGCATATTATAATTTCAGTAATACCCAATTTCTGTGACAACACTCTATAGAAGAGAAACTAGGGCAAAGAGAGGCTTATGAGTTTTGTCCAAGACAATCTGGTTCCATAATCCAGACTTCAATGACTGTGTCCCTTCTGCCACTTGACAAATACAGTGTTTTTTAGGGCTTTGACATTGCATATTGGGAATCACCAACTTTCAGCAAAGGACTAAGAAAATTGTTGATGGAACTACTGTTTGAAGTGATAGATTCTTAAGAGAATTCTATATGTGAGCCAAAAAGAACTATAACTAGAAACTTAAATTTTTCCCACATTGCTTTTTTTACTTTAGAATTAATTTTACAGCTTCTGTAATTATGGAGTAATCCAACACAATGAATTAACACCAGGGTAATAACTAAACTCTTCAACATAAATCTAATAGTTCTTGACATTAGGGTGGTCTGTGATGTCATTAGGTTGTCATGAAACCTTTTTAAAAAACTACAATTTGAAAGTGGGCTTGAGTGCCCGTTGTACTTGCATATTTGGAAATTTTCCTAGACACATGCAATATGACTTTGTTCTTGATTTTGTCAAGTTTGTAAAATTCATCAACCTTGTTACTTCAAGTCGGGTCCAAAGCAAACCAGCAACTAAAATTTGATATCTAGTTGTAGTTCTCTTATTTTCTCTTAATTCCTTGATACAAAGCATTACGTAGACGTGTCATATCACTAACACAATTTGGTAATATGTAGCAGAAAATTTCATTTGTTATTTTAGAATTTTTAGGTCAGTGGTTATATTTTCTGATTTTCATAATTTGATGTAATTTTTTCCAAATATTACCTAGCAAAATGTCTTGTTTTGGTTTGACACATTTTAAAGCCAAAGCCATTTTAGGATATCTTTGCTTTAGTTGAAGGATGCCAACAATTATGAAAGCACCTGGCAAAGTTCAACAGTATTCAATTCAGTCAGTATGGTCAGTGCTTTAACTTGAATTATTTATTTTGAATCAGATACTATTACAAATTAATCTAATACTACCCCCCCCTTTTTTTGGTCTAGGAACTAGGCCAACAATATTAATACATTTGGGTGTTATTATGATGATGATGTTAAAATCAAACATTTATGGAATAACAAAGCAAGAATTGTTCAAGATACAATAAGACACTGGGTCTGATTAATTTTTCCAGTCTGACTTTTTATAATTTCAGACTTTGGCAGTATTGCTTGTGGGACTTTTAACATGTCCTAGTGCCTGGGGATTAAAAAAAAATGCTGTAGTCTTACTAGAGCTTTAACTTCTTAAAGAGTTTTTTGTTTTTATCATGATGTAGGACATGTGAAGAAATAGTATTTACTGAGTAGGACAATACACACAGAACGTCTTAATACGGGATGGCTGGATGACTAATTAATTTAGATGATTGCTCACTTCGTTCAGCCTTTATTTCTCATATTGTCAGCTGTACAGTAAGGCCACCATCACTGCACTGAATTTATTCCTCTCTTTTATGCGGAGTCGAACATCTTCCCAAACACTGTGACTTCCTTCATCCTCAGCTGTCTCCACAGTTCACCCCTAAAGTTCATTTTCACTTTTACAACCCTCTTCAAGGCTTTCATCCTTAAATGACTAGATTTTGGTATAGACTCAGCTGATTTTTCTGCTTCAGGTATTTTTCACCACCCTGCACAGCAGTTGCTCGAATTTTGAGGTACACGCTAGTAGGTACAGTATAAGGATATAGTAAATGCTAATTGATTGGTTGAAAATGAATGCTCACAGGTAGAAAGTCAGATACTTCATTTAACTGTTGGGACTTTTAATGATGAAACCCTACTTTATTTTTTTGTTTGGTGGAAAATCTTAGGAAATTTAATTAGGTTCCTTCTCCACGCACTTTCTACATTTTAGTTGTAAAACTTGTACCATGGTTTTCCTACAGGTGATAAAAGAAAAAAAAAAGGGGCTGGTTACTTGCTTTAAATGAGTAATACTTGGTAGTTCAAAATAGTGAAGCCAAAATTATTGTTTTCTTTATAGATATTTTCTGATTTTAATTACACAATATATTTAGATATTTAGAAAGTTAAAAGTTAGCAAGTGGTGTGGGCAACATAAACAAAAGAAAAAAATTACCATTTTATAGGACTTTCCACATTGTCTGTGGGATTTGTTGAACTAGTAACAATTCATTTTGGGGGTAACATTCAGTGGGTTGCTCTGCATTTTCAAGAAGAAAAATAAAACGCTAATCTAGTTCTAGTCTGTGGTTTTTTCATCAAAGTCTATCAATAAACTGCACATTGTTGATGTGGAAAAGCATGCAGTGAAAGTTATGTGAACAGCCCCTTGCTTCTATTGTGTGTTCAAACATCACTCATCCATTTCCAACAGGTGTTCTGCCAGCTGTGCCCAGAATGTTTCAAATGACTTAGACTCTATTTTCACACTTACCTTGTAGTGTGGCTATTTACTGTAAAAGGAGTTCTCTGATTACAGAGTTCCTAGGCACAGGCAGAAGACCAGAAGACGGAAAGGCGAGTCTACCTTGAAGGTCTACCTGCATGTGGTTATTGCTTTGGAAGAAGCAAGAAGTGGGAGGGCTGGGATATTGTTTTGTGTGGAGCCCTGGTGCCAATAAATGAATTTTCCTTTAAATCTTGTATTTTTGGCATGAATATTTACATTGTGGCAAGAAAATTTTGATGGCATCAGAATATTTTTATTTTCACAGCTGTATGAAGATATAGTCAAGGAGCTTGACTTCTCAGAAATTTTAGAGCTATGTGGCCTTACTAAAGGGGGATAAAGATCTCTAGATTTTGCCTCTTCATTGAAGCAGTAAAATATATGTAAGGTCTTTTCTAGCTGTAAAATTATCTGGTTAGTGATCATAAATGCCTGGGAATAGGTAGGATATTTCATGAATATACCACACTTGTATCAAGATATTAAACAAACTTAGAACTTCTGAATATTTATGTGCTTCATGCAACTGAGATTAAACTACTTTTGTTTACTTATTATTAATCAACCACATAAACAGGTCTCAATAGGCAGTAAATTAAAGCCATTTCCCAGGCTGATAAGTAGGGTTTGCTTTCCGCTGTAAATGGTCATGTTTGAAATATCTCATTTTCAAACTCTTGTTATATGTAACTGATACTGTTTAAATGTCAGGATATCAGATTTAACTGCCCCTGTCACTGTGTGGCGTGTACCATGACTGGACTAAATTCTAGCTTTAGAGTACAACTTCAGATATAAACAGGTGTTAAGAAATGTTGCCTTAAAATTGCAGGCATAGGGTAGAGTGTATCCATGCAGATAAAAGTTCATTGTAATGTTGTAATGTTGAGAACATATTTGCATTCTGTGGGCAAGCTGCCGAAATATCCCAAACTTACTTTGTTTCGACAAGGTACTGTATCGTAGAGGCCCTCCAGTATCCTCAGTCATCAGACCATCTACTCCTAAACTCTGACTTTCCTCTTTTACAAGAAAATTGAAACAACCAGTTCTCTCTATCCCCAAGAATATCCCAGTAGATGCATGGTGGTGAGACGTGAATGGATGGGAATTCTTGCTCTTTGTTAAATTCCTGTGTGACATTGGCTAAACTACACGTCCTTTGGCCATGTATTCACCTCTAAGTGAGGGTAATAGGAATACCTACAGCACGGGTTTGTTTAAAAGTTAGATGAGGGGTGCCTGGGTGGCTCAGTGGGTTAAGCCTCTGCCTTCGGCTCGGGTCATGATCTCAGGGTCCTGGGATCGAGCCCCGCATCGGGCTCTCTGCTCAGAGCAGGGAGCCTGCTTCCAACCACCTCCCCCTGCCTGCCTCTCTGTCTACTTGTGATCTCTCTCTTGTTGTCAAATAAATAAACAAATAAAATAAAGTAAAATAAAAGTTAGATGAATTAATATGTGGATGGTGCTTAGGACAGGGCCTGGAAGTAAGCAAGAATGGCTTAGCTATCATCCTTGGTTCTCCCCTATCTGATGACTGAAGGTCGAGAAAAGGTGTTGTGGGAAAGTGGAGCTTTGTATGTTGCCATTTCCCCTGGCCCTCATTTTAAAGTTAAGGAAACTGAAAGTGAATGCTGTTCAATGAGCGGTTCAAGATGAAACAACTGCTGAGTGGCAGATTTGGGACTAGAATTTAGGCCTTTTTCAGGGTCCTGCATCTGCGCTGCTTTCTTCTGAAGACTAATCAAATAGGGGCGCCTGGGTAGCTCAGTGGGCTAAGCGTCTGTTTTTGGCTCAGGTTATGATCCTGGGGTCCTGGGGTCGAGTCCTGGGTGTCAGGCTTCTGGCTTAGTGGGGAGTCTGCTTCTCCTTCTCCCTCTGCACACTGACCTCCCCCTCCCAAGCTCTCTCTCTTTCTAAGATACACTTTTTTAAAGAAAAAGAATATTCAAATAATTTTACTAGCTGCGATTTATATATATGATGTCCAGAATTTCTCTTTCATTTGGAATTCACTGCAAAGTTAAAATGCTGCAAATGTATGGAACAGAATCTTTAATATTCATATATTTCCTTTTTTTCTTAAAGATTTGACTAATTAATTTATTTGAGAGAGACATGAGTGAGTGAAGAGAGGGAGAAGGACAAGTAGATTCTGCACTGAGTGGGGATTGGGACACGGGGGCCTCAATCTCAGGACCCGGAGATTGTGACTTGAGTTGAAATCAAGAATCGGATGCTTAAATGACCAAGCCAAGCAGGCACCCCGATATTCATATATTTCTAAAATCCCTTTTAAAAATTATTACTTGGGAAATGGTGTGTATGTTTTGTTATACAAGAATACCAGGGTAAGGAAACCAGACTCCTCTTGCATATCTGCCTGCAATGGAAACACTGTAAGGTTCTGTGCCCTAACAAGTGATAGCAGTTTCTTGATACACAGATCTAAGCTCTGAAAATTGGTAATGCGTTATTGCTTTGCATTTTTCTGGAGACTAGGATTGAATCCATCATGCTTTCTATGCAGAAATTGTTTCGCTTAGATGACCTCACATAGTTTCCTTCAAGGGCCTGATGATTTATATTGTGACTTCTGCACAGCTTTGTGGTTCATGGTGGGGTATCAGACAGTGAGATGGGGATGTCTGTACTTTTTGGGTAGTTACGGTGGCAAGTGATACTTCCTGGAAGCAGAACTAGAAAGAGCCCCTAATTCCCTACTCTCAGTAGTTATTTTATCTTTTTTTTTTTTTAGTAGTTATTTTACCTTAATGAACTTTTTGCCTTATTGTACTGCTACCATAATGTTTATGGTACAACGCATATACCTGCATTGACTGGAGAGATTGAATGGCTTGGCTGTCTGGACATGTAATAGATTCCAGCCTTTTTCCGTGACATCATTATTACAACAGACTTCTTTGAGAATATGAACAGCAGCTGTGCACTTTTGTGAGTTTTATATTATGAACCATAACAACCTTTTCAGCTCTCTACAAGTGATGGGGCAGCTCGATGCTTAACAAATGAAGCCAAACTCTGAGCTGTGAAACTGTTAACAGATCTAGTAATGAATGACATGGGCTCCATGTATGGAACACTTCAGAACACAGCAGGGGAAAACCGGGGTGACCATCATTTAGCACATTGGCCAAAGAGTTTGTCTTTACCTCTTGTTCAGTATAACTTCACAGAGTCAATGTGGAATTGAAATTTGTGTCAGTAGAGGTAGCATATCTTTAGTTTTATTTTCAGACTTCTTCAAATTTTCCATCTTATTGGGTATTCTATCTGCCAGCCTTTAAATAGAAAAATAAGAATTCTTGGTCCTCGAAGGTCAAAAACAAAACTGCTTACTCTTACCATAATGGAAGAATCTAATATAATTTGATGGGGAAGAATATCTCTTGATTAAACATTTATGGATTGTTGATGCGTAGGAAATAGATCTATTTCTAATCTGCATAATAATAAAGCAGAGGTAAATCATTTTAGCTGAGAAGTTTACTTAGAGCCTGCCTGAAAAATTCTTTACATACTATGTCTTGTCAGACTTTGTCTTCTTTAATAATAATTTATTATTGTGGTTTATAGTGACAAACTATAAGTCTTCCATGTGTCTGTTTTCTTTGTAAAAAAAATTATAACTTTGAAGTAATGTCTTCCTGGGATATTAACAATTCTGTGGAGTATTTTAAATAACAGAGATAAAAATTCCAGAGATGGGAACATTTTTAGGAGCATATATTTTATAATTCCTTGATTCATTATAAATCTAGACTCAGAATAATAGTGGCTCACAAATATTCATGTACAACCCTTGCTAAACATAGTACTGCCATGGAATATTAGTGAGTATATTTAGTTTTTGCTTAAATTAGAACAACAAACTAATTTCTTATATTATTGTTGTCATCACTTTTTTTTTTTTTTGAGTGGAGATTAGTTGCTTCTTGTTTGGAAATGTAAAAATATAAAGTGTTTATTTTTCTTCTTTAGACTCCTAGTGAAAACAAAGGGAAAATTGTGGCTTTTAAAAATATCAAATCTTGGGGGCGCCTGGGTGGCTCAGATGGTTAAGCATCTGCCTTCAGCTCAGGTCATGATCTCCAGGTCCTGGGATTGAGCCCTATGTTGGGCTCCCAGCTCAGAGGGGAGCCTGCTTCTCCCTCACCCTCTACCTTTCCCCTGCTCGTGCTCTCTATGTATCTCTTTGTCCTAAATGAATAAATAAAATAAAATAAAATCTTTTTTAAAAAAATCTGATCTTGAGTTTGTCAGGGCATAGTAATTCTAAGCTTCTATCAGTCTCGTCATTGTTTTCATATATCACTTAGAATTGAGGGTTCTATGGGTGACACATCTCCTACATCGAGGGAAAAAATGGCTGCGTAACCAGCTCTTATAAAATAGCTTGTTACAGAGGGCACTGGAGCAAATTTGAAATGAGCTACATGTAATTGATTTTTCAGTGGCAAGAATAGAACCTATGGTGTATCTTGTTAAGAATAGCCTAAAATTATGAATTATAGATGATTTACAAATTTACAGTTTTAGCTTCATTCACTAAATTGCTTTATCTAGCCCAAGCAAAAAAGCCAACATTAAATAAATATGCTTTTCCCTGTCAGGTGCTATATTTTGAAATTGGAACGCATAGTTCATGTCATGATATTCAAAAGGGCAAATTGAGGGGAAAGACCTGACTTTGTGCTAGAAAAGATGTGGGGTCATCATTCTTATGGTTAACTTTATTTTTTTTTAAGATTTTATTTATTTATTTATTTAACAGACAGAGATCACAAGTAGGC
>PISX010017908.1:0-42106 GCA_004024625.1 Mellivora capensis | reverse complement strand
TATAGATGCTACAGAGGCAGAGTGGGACAGATGTTCCAGGGAGGCCTCAAATATTTACCATTCCAGCCCCTTACGTAAATGTTGGTTGAGTCTTTATACATAAGATATAGATCTTCTGTCGGAACCCTCAGCTCCCTTCCGGTTGTTACCGATATGTCACTGTAGGCCAGGGGTCTACAGCAAGCCTCAGATGCTAATGGCATCAGGCTGGTCAGGCCAGCATATGGTTTGTTTACACCAACCTTTCTGCAGATGAATACACCATCATCCGTTTTTCCCGAAACGGGACCTCTCTGGGTCTCATTGGCCCAGAGAGGGCCAATGTGTTTGTTTTCCACGTCTGACAGAGATTGGGTAATAAGAAATGTACTTATTCATTCAATAAGCACATGCTGAGTGCTTGCTGTGCGCTAGGAAGGCTTCTGTAAGCTGAGCACGAAGCAGTGAAGAAAGGAGACACCTATTCCTGCCCTCACGAGGCTTGTATTGTGGCGGCGGGGCCAGACGACGTGCCAGCTCGCGGAGAGGGCCGGGTGGCGGTGACTCCTGTGGAAAGGCAAGGTGTGGGAGCAGCACAGAGAGGTGGGGCTCTACTGGACAGGGTGTCAGGAGAAGCCAGTCTGGGTGGGAAACTGAATGTGGGATCTGCCTCCTGAGGGGGGAAACTTCCGTCCTCGAGAAATATGCATTGTGGAAGAGGGATGGAAAAGCTCCTTTGGTGCTGGGGCAGCCAGAGACCTTCTTGGTCTTCTTGGAGATTATACTTCAGACAGATAGCAGCAACAACCCTCATTGCCAATTTATCACTGTTTCTGACATCTGGGTGGGGCCACAGAGAAGTGGACAGCCCCTCAGCCTTCCGGAGGGCCTCCCCTGGGCTGGCTGCATCACTGGCAACGTTGGGAGCACTGGGCCCTTGTGTGCGAGGACCTGAGGGCACATCAGCTCAGGGCTCAGCTCTGACCTTTGCGTCCGGCTGGCTTGGTTCATGGAGGCTCTCCAAGGAGCTGCTTTTCACTGCACACCATCAGGCCTGGGAGTTGCTTTGCAGACCTGCTGACAGCCTCCCTCAGCTCTTGGCTGCCCTGACGTTTGAAAAGGTTAGAGCAGGGAGGTAAGACATGAGAGGTGTGATGTGAGCTCCGGAGTTGACAGTGGGAGCCTGACTGTGGTCTGCTCTCCATGTCCATGCTGGAATAATCCTTGCTAATGGGGGTGGCTGTGCCCAGGCTGTCTGCAGTGCTCCCTTCCTCTTGGGGACCACTCTTTCCTGTGCTTTTGGTTCTGGGAGGGACCGTCAATCATGACACTTATGCCCCTGGAAGATGGTCAGATGGTCCAGGATGGTCAGTCATATAGTCTTAACCTCCTGGCAACATAATTCTAGAAAGGGGCATGTGACCCAATCAGGGCCAATCAGATTCTTCTCTGGGATCAGCCCATGGGTTTTGGGAAAGGGGTGCCCCTGTTCTCCCAGGCTTGCTAGGTCAGGAGGAAATCAGTCTAGGACCTTTTCTCGTCATGTGGCTAGAATCTGAAAAACAGAAGCAGCAGAACCAATGGACCAGGAAAGCCAGAGTCCTGATAGTAGATATCCTTCTAGCTCCTGGATACAGCCATGCCTGGAGTCAGCCCCCTCTCTGGACTCGCCAGTTCTCTGGGCCCTCTTTAGCTTTGACTGTTTTGGGTTAGGTTTCTGTCACTTGAAATGAAATGAGTACAAGCACTGTGAGATTTATTGAGCCCTTCACCTTGTGCCAGACACTGTGCAAAGAATGTCATAAGCACTGTCTGATTCATTTTTGGGTGAGTCATTCCATCTCTTGGAGACTTTATTAGCTGCTACGTAAAATGGGTGTAATCTTATAAGAATAGGATGGCTTAAATGAAGTAAATTGTACAAACTGCCTGGCATATAAAAGGTCCTCACTAAATGCTAGGTACTTTTCTTGGACTAGGCCCTCTGCGATCTTTGGAGAAATTGGCTCTCTTTTTCCCAAAGTGGAGTTTGAGAATCAAAGAGCACGTACGCGTTTAGGCGCTCGACACACAGCCCCAAACTGCTCTCCAGAAACATGCCAACTGTATTAGTGCTCTGTTGCTGTGCAACAAAGCACCACAAATTTAGCAACTTGAAAGAGCACACATGTTTTTATCTGTCCATCTCTGTGGGGCGGGGACCAGGGATGCTTTGTTTGGGCCCTATGTGTGTCTGTCTCTCATAAGGCTGCAGCCTCATTGTTGGCTGGGGTCATGGTCATCATTCGAAAGCTCTACTGGGGAAGGGTCTGATTCCAAGCTTACTCAGGTGGTTGGCCGAATTCAGTTCTTCCAGAGCCATTGACTGAGGGCCTTGGTTGCTCACCAGGGTTGGCTAGAGAGATGCGGGCAGTTTTGGCCCTGCTGGCCTTTCCAACACAAAGTACGCATGCTGAGAAGGCAAAAATCTGCTGGCAAGATGGACATTACAGTCACAGTCTTGGGTAACTTAGTGATGGAAATGACATTTGATCAACTTTGCTGTGTTTGATTGTTGAGAAGCAAGGTGAGGCTCCTGCCCCCTTCACAAAGAGGGGGTTATGTGTGTGTGATTACCAGGGTTTAGCATCACTGGGGACCATGGTTTTCTCTTATGAATGGTGCTGTGTCCTGCTTGAGAAATCTTGATTCACCCCAAGGCCCAAGGCCTTCCTTCTATGTGATTCTCTAGTTGATGGCTTCGGTGTTTGCACTTAGATGTATGGTCCAACTTAGAGCCCATTCTTTTATGGGGTTCAAGGTAAGGATCTAATTACTTTTACATATGATAGCCGGTTGAGTGGTGCAATTAGAGTTGAAAAGAAGTAGTATGATTACAATTCTAATAATAATAATGTCTTATATATTGTGTGACTTACTATGTGTAAGGCTCTAGCCAAGTGTTTTACCTGCAATATTTCCTTCTCACAATGATCGTGTGAAGGAGGAACTAGTGAAATGTCTTCTCAGTGCTGTGCATCTGGTCAGTGAGAGCCCTCCCCCAACTGACTCATGATGACCATTGAGTGAGACATTTTGCTAAATTAGTAAACGGAGGTGTTCGGTATATTACCATTTGTAAAAAGGAATGCACACACACACACACACACACACACACACAGGTGTACAAAACCCTATTTGCTTGTCCAAAATACCTCTGGAAAGATGGAAATTGCTAAGAGGGAGCCCATGGATGGCCCAGTTGGTTAAGCGTCTGCCTTCAGCTCAGGTTGGATCCCAGATTCTTGGGATAAAGCCCCACCTCGGGCTCCCTGCTCAATGGGGAGTCTTCTTCTCCCTCTCCCCTTTCCCCTGCTTGTGCTCTCTCCACTCCCCCCTGCTCAAGTAAACAAATAAAAAAAAATCTCTTAAAAGAAATTGCTAAGAGCGATTGCCCCTTGGGAAGGGGGCCTGGTGGCTGGGATCAGGAGAGGCAGAGAGATTTCGAGCCGTGTGGCAATATGTACCTTTTGAATTTTAAAACTTGGGTATATCATAACATGTCTCAATTTTACCTACTCAAAGAATATAGGAAGTCAGAGAGAAAGGGAAAGAACTGGTGGTCTGCCTTCAAAGCTTCTGTTCTTGTCCACCGTTTCGGCTCTGTTTATCTGATAGAGAGAGGTGCCTCCTTCGTTCACTGCTTTATGCTTACTGGTGCTCTTTCCCACCAGTGAGCTGTGGACGGTATAGCGCCCACCTCATGCACTTGCCATGAGGGCCGACACAACGGATGCAAACACTCAGGGCAGCGCCCTGCACTCAGATCATGCTTAATAAATGCCATCATCATTATTTTATTCATAGGGAAAGGATTAGAAAATAAATTTGCCTCCCATGTTAATAGAGCTTTCTCTGCTATGGGATAATAGGCGACTTTTATTTTCTTCCTTTTTCTCAAGATTAAAAAACAAAGGTTACATACTATTTTTATACTAAACATTTCCACTCCTTCCCAGCCTGGATGGTCCCACGAGTCCCTGACTGCAAGTTCTCCAAGGGGTTCTATCCAGACTGAGTAACGGCCGAGGTTGGGGAAGGCCAGACTTGTCTGGTCTGTGTCTAGACGCCTTATTTCCCCCGGCTGCTGTAGAAATGAGATCCTTCTTCATACTGGAAAAATGCTTCTGAACAGAACTCTAGGGCTTGGGAGAAGAATGGAAGGAGGCAGGGAGGGTGGGTTAATGCACTTGCGTTAATAGACATCAATTCCGCTAATTTTTTTCAGACTGGAGATGGATGCTCAGGGAGGGGCCGGACATTCAAACAAGCGTGGCAATAGCCGGCTAGATTGTTAAAGCTTCCAGCTCGGCTACTATTTTTGTCGTGATCTCTGGAATGACAAGGGAACCTGGCTGCCCAGCTTTATTCCCCTATGTGGCACGTGTAGATGCCGCCCCGGGAAGCAGTGGAGGGAAGCACGTTCAGGCGGCCCACAGTTTAGCCCCAGAAAGCCCTATCGGTGCCCTACTGCAGATGCCATTTGTCTTGGGGGTCCCCTCTCTTGGGAAGCCCTCTTTGACTGCCTGCTGGGGACTTCTTCCCACTGTCTTTTGAAGTAGAGTAGGGACCAGAACTTATATACTCTTAGGGACCAGGTAAACCCAGATTCAAATCTCTGCTCCGTTCGAGTCTTTGGATAAGTTCCTTCAGTGTTCAAAGCCTTGTTTCTGCATCTCTAACAATGGGGTGATGGTGAGCCCCACCTTAGCAGGGCTTGTGCTGGGCAGAATCAGGGCCCCCAAAGTTGTCCACATCCTAACATCCCTGAAATGTGTGGCTCTCTTACTTTCCACAGTGATGGAGAATTTACAGATGTGGTTAGGATAAGGGTCTCGAATGCAGACAGACAGATTTTCCTGCGTTTTCTGGGTGTGCTCACTGTGATCGCAAGGGTCCTTACAAGAGGGAGACAGGAGGGTCAGAGGGAGAGAATATAAAGACAGAGGTAGAGGTCAGACAGGAGAGAAGCTGCCATGGGGCTGGCTTTGAAGACGGAGGGAGGGGCCCCAAGCCAACAAATGCAGGTGGCCTCCAGAAGCTGGAAGAATAAGGAAATGGATCCCATGGAGCCTGTAGCATGAGTGCAGCCAGCAGACACCTTAACTTCAGCTCAGGGAACCTGATTTCAGACGTCTGACCCCCGAGCTGAAACAGATTCATATGTGTTGTCTGAAGCCACCAAATTTGTGACGCGTTGACACTGTGGTTACAAGAAACTCCGCTGGTTTGTGGTGAAGCTCAGTTCTCGTCAGCATGATGGGGTAAGGTAGAGCCACTGGAGTGGAGGTGGGTGGGGGGCTCTGTGAATCCCCGGTGTAGGAAGGGGCTTCTGGGTCAGCACTCCACAAATGGCAGTTATCATCAAAGAGGACGATTCTGGCCTATTTCTGTGACCACCTGTGCTACATTGTGTGGCATGACCCCTTCCGTTTTCCGTGTCCCCCAGGACACTCTGAGGTCTTCAGAGAAGGAAGACCTTGTCCTATTCCTGTGGTTTCCTTAGTGCCTGGCACACAGTCACTGTTCAGCGAATGAGAGCTTGCCAGGCTGAACAGAGGTGGTCCTCTCCTTGTCTTCTGTGAGGGCTTGAGTAACGGTATCCTTTCTTTTCGGGTCCCCCTTTCCTTCTGCAAGATGTCTGGGCTGATGTGATTTTTTTCCTCAGCACCTGCTGAGCTGAAGTGTGGAGACATTTGTCTCTCACAGTCTCTCACTATAGGTCCTGGCTGGGGAAGGCAGAGACAGTGGCCCTAGCAGGAGGCCGTTTCAAGGGAAAATGACCTTGGAGATCTGGTTGCTTCCAGACCCACAGCTTGTGCTGTTCAGAATCTCTATTAGTGAATTTCTAGCATGGCCTTCACAGGCCCTGGGCTCGGAGGGCTGGAGGGGGAGCTGACTGGAGGCTGCTGCTGGGCATGGATGTGGCCATTTTGGCATTAACGATCTGGAGAGATACCTTCAGGGGCAGGGCTAGGGCAGGCGAAGGCAGCATACCTAATTGTTTCAATTCATATCTGATGGGTAGTGGCAACAGCCCCCAGTTTGGAGCTGGGCCTGGGTTGGAACAACAAGTTCATGTCTTATTATCTGTGTGACCTTGCTGGGTCAAACCTTGAGCCACTGTGCATGTCTTATCAAGTGGGACCCACACTAATAGCCGGAGCTAATGCTTACTGGCTGATCTTACAGGCTACCTGAGGCTCTGCTCAGAGCTTCCCACGCCCGATTCCAGCTCATGTCCTCCCAGTCCCAAGGTCAGGGTCATCCTACGCCTTCTCTACAGATGGAAGAGCTGAGGCTTGGCGAGGCTTTGGACCTTGCCCAAGTCCAAGGCTAGAAAGGGCTTCAGGTGCGGTTTGCACCTGGTGGCCTGTCTCCAGAGCCCATGTGCGACTTCAGACCCCCACCGCCAGACCAGCAACACCTGCCAGATTGCAGCTTTCCTGAGGTGAGTGGAGTCACTGTGCCTGACCCTCAGCGGACGTACATTTTCCGTAGGCGGCGCTGTTGTGATTCTTGTCCTTCTGGTCATAGCCTCCACCACTACCCGCTGTCCATCTTCAGCATTCCTGAGTTCTGCCTTCTGGTTCCTTTTATTCAGGCCTGGGCAAGTCTGATGTGGCGTTTACAAGTTTGCACACATGTATTTGCATGTATGTATGTATGTGTGTGTGTGTGTGTATATATATATATATATATATATATATATATATATATATGAGTGTGTACACACACACATATGTATATGCGCTGAATGAATCTATGCATTTATAATGCACTGAATGAGTAAGATTTGTGCAACCATCACCACAATCTAATTTTAGAACATTTGTTTCATCCTCAAAAGCAACCTTTATAGTCCTTCTTTGTCCCTTCCCTACCCCTCCCCCGGGACAGTTAATTTTATGTGTCAACCTGACTGGCCTAATTAAACATTTTTCTGGATGTGTCTGTGTGTCTGTGTGGGTATTCCCAGATATTAGCATTTTTAAAAAATATTTTATTTATTTATTTGACAGACAGAGATCACAAGTAGGCAGAGAGGCAGGCAGAGAGAGAGAGAGGAGGAAGCAGGCTCCCCACTGAGCAGAGAGCCTGACGTGGGGCTCGATCCCAGGACCCTGGGATCGTGGCCTGAACTGAAGGCAGAGGCTTTAACCCACTGAGCCACCCAGGCGCCCCAGCATTTTTTTTTTAAGAGAGAGAGGGGATTAGCATTTGTTAAGAGGGTAGATCTCAGGTTAAATATTCTTACCACAAAACAGTAACAATAACCACACACAAAAAAACAACCACAAAAGGATACAAGGAAACCTTTGAAGATGACGAATATGTTCATCATCTTGATTGTGGTGATGGTATCACAACTGTATACAAATATCTAAACTCCCTGAATTGTATACCTTAACCCCGTGCAGTCTTTTTGTATGCCAGTTGTAGCGATGGTAAGGCTGGGGCAGCACATTTTTCTGATAAAATCGATGTGAGGAGTCAAGAAAGAAACACACCTGATGTGTTTGCCACGTTGTAACAGTTCATTGGGCATGTAAGCTGTTCCTGGAAGAGATTTCCAGAAGAGGACTTTTACTAGCTCCTATTACAGACAAGGAAGCCCAGGCTTAGACAGGGGAAGTAGCCAGTTCCAGATCTTTTGGCTGGCTGGTAGTCCTGGGACCCAGACACACTGGCTTCTCCTCATAGTGCTCTCCCTACCACATTGCTTCTGGAATCAGCTTCTCTCTGGCCAAGGGGTTTTTAATGCCGATTTGGGAAGATGTTAACAGAAATGGAGAAAGGGCAGCCTGCATTCATCTCTGGGCACCATGCCAGGGGTGTAATGGGGGAAATTAGACCAGTAGGTTACTGATCCCACCTTAGAATGAAAAGGGTTTCATTCTAAGCTAATTATATCATATAAGGTTGAAGAGTGGCGGCCAGCTCTTCTAGGTGTTCCTAATGGACTGATGGAGGCTTTGCACTTAGTTGCAAATGGGTCAAGTCTGTGGAGTCCAACTGGCCGGTAGAGCACCATGACCTCATGAGACTTAATAAACAGAAACCATTTCTCTCTAGTGCCACAATCTTAATAACTGTACAGATATTCTGGCTATCTGTCTCAAGTCCTGAGTTTGTTCCTTATGGATTTGCCATACAAAATAAGCTCTGTTCTTGCAAGAAGAGACTTTTGGGCAGAATTCATTTATTAAATCAACAAATCTTCATTATGCATGTACTATGTATTATGCACTAACCTAAAAGCTAACAATATGCATTGGATAGGACCAACCTAATCCCTGTCTGCATCAGTTCACAACATATTCAGTTGCAAACACAGACATCCTAAAATAGGGGCTTAAACAGATTGGGGTTTATTTTTATCTTCTGAAAGTATTTTGGAGATAGGCAGTTGAAGGATGGGGCGGGTGTTTCAACAATGCTGTAAGAGACTTGGACTCTGTATCTTTTTGGTTTTGCCACTCACAAGGAGGTTTGTTCCCATGGTTGCAAGATGGCTGCTGTACTTCCAGATATCACATCTATATTCCAAGTAGATCAAAAGCCTTCTCCTCCCAAGGTCTTTCTGTTTTTCTTGGAGATTCCCTTCCCAACAGACTCTACTTCTACCTCTTCAGTCAGAATTTTGTCACGTGGCCACCAATGGCTGAACGGTGTCTAGAAATGTAAGGGGAGAGTTGGATCAGGATGATGTTGGATGAGCTGTAGCATCTACCATACTGCCTGAATATCTAAAGGAGCAGGCAGACAGTTCCTCATCAATCATTAATTTCTATTGGAGAATCTCAGTGTATGTCTTCGGTTGGGTTTCTTTTGGAGTAGACCCCAAGATAGGGATTTGAGGGCAAGTAATTTTATTTGGGGGTGATCCTAGGGCACACTGGTATAAGTGGGGTAATTAAGGCGGAGAAGGAAGGAAACCAGTATCCGCTGTACCACTGAGCAGGTCACTGTGGTGGGTAGCTGGGGTCACCTGGACTGAGAACCTCAGAGCTTTGTCCCTCGCTAAGGGGTCAGATAGCTGGGGCTATTTATCTTCCAGTCCCACCCCTCCTTGGCTGTTGCTGGGGACCTTCCCTTTCCAGCAATTCCATTCTCCTCTAGGGAGAAAAGTCCTTGCATGGGGAGTCGCTGGGGTGTGTGGTCAGATGCTGCGGGCATGAGCTGGGACGTTGTGGTCTGGAGGGGGGTTGGTGGGCATTTGCCACACCTGAGTCAGAACATCAGAAGAGCCTTTAACCTATGCTGGGGTGTTAGGTAAACCCTTCCCGAAGAAGCAATTTCTGAGACCAAACAAAAAAGCAGTGGACCTTTGAGTGTCCCAGTTAAAGGGAGTAGCATGTGTAAAGGCTCAGGGCAGGAAAGAATTTCAAATGTTCAAGGCCTGGATGGGTGAGGCTGGCAAGGCAACTGGGGCCTCAAGGTATATACAGTTTCATGGATCCAGAACTCTCTAATTAAAAAAAAAAAAAGCCTCCTTTCCCTGATGCCTGGTGCTTCATAATGAGAGAGGGGTAACCGTTCTTCCTGATGTCCTGACATCTTTCCTCCTTTCTGCCCTCCTTCTCTTTCTTTTAAAACATTTCCTCCTTACGTTCTAGAGGTGCACTCCCCCCTACCCTGTCTCAATGTCCTCTCCCCATGTTTTAGTAGTAACCTTGGTCTGACTCTGCATCGGTTACGAAATGCTTTTTACATCAGTCATCAGCACACGCTCATCCCATCCTCTCAGAGTGCCCCTTCTGGGACTGATGGTTCGAGCACCTCTATTTTACAGCCAAGGAAACTGAGGCTCAGAGAAAGAAGGCAACTTCTCTGGGCTCTCAGTACCTGTCAGATGCTGATTTAAGACTCCAAACCAGCATTGGAACCCCCTACCCGACATTGTCCTCCACCACGCCAGGACCCAGCGTGGTGCCCAGTGTGGTTTTAATTCTCAATCTGTGACTTGTTTGGATTCCGCCTCAGGAGCCTTCCGATATTATCCTGCCTCTTCAGTTGACTGGCTGAGTAATGATATCATCCAATGTTTGATGTGCCTCCATGCTTTTTGAAAAACATTACTGTCTGTCTTCTTCAAGAGTGGCTGAGCATGGTCAGGTAGATTATATTAAAATCCTTGGGGAAAACAGAATGTTCAAAACCAGCAAGCTTGTCTTTGCAGAGGGGCCTGGGAGGAGTCCTCCTTGTGCAGGTGAGGGAAGTGGGATCTGGTGAAGGCAGGCGCGCAGGCTGGGTGTAGGGGCATCTGCTGTTTCGGTCTCCCTTTGCCTCTTTACCCCCTCTCCTGGTTCTGGTGATAGCACCTTGGTGTTCCTTTGGGAAGCCAGCTGGGTTTGCCGGGTAAAATACAGGACACGCAGTTAAGTTTGAACTTCAAACTGGGTATCAGCAACAAAATTTTTTTTGATATAAGTATATTCCAGGGGCACCTGGATGGCTCAGTGGGTTAAAGCCTCTGCCTTCGGCTCTGGTCATGATCCCAGGGTCCTGGGGTTGAGCCCCACATCGGGCTCTCTGCTCTGCAGGAAGCCTGCTTCCCCTGCCCCACACCTCTCTGCCCACCTCTCTGCCTGCTGTGATCTCTGTCTGTCAAATAAATAAATAAAATCTGAAAAAAAATTGTTTTTAGAAAAGTATATTCCAAATATTGCATGGGACATACTTATAAATCCTTTCACTGCTTGTCTGAAATTCAAATTTGCCGGGGTGTCCTGTGTTTTTATTTGCTACATTTGATAGCCATGACACCTCTTAGCTCAAATGGTGGAGTGAGACTGATCCACCTGACCTGGGCTCCGGGAGAGGGCGGGCGATCTAGACCTGACCAGCCAGTGCATTTTATCCCTCCCACCCACAGAGATTGGTCCAAGCTGGGGATATCAGCTTCAGTTTCGGAGATCCGGCTTGGACCACTAAGAAAGAGATTCTTTTTGGCGGCGTTGCTCATCTGTGAAAGGCAGCCCCCAGGGTCCAACAAATGAGAGTCTGGGTAAGCACGAAGCCAAGAGAGAGAAAAACAGCCAAGAGAAAGAAGAGATTCAACTTTAAAGAAACGTGTGGGGGGCCTGGGACCAGCTTCATTGAATTTCACCCTCGTCTTGGCGCCCTCGTGGGGATGGAACAGTAGAGCACTGTTTTGATGAGGTTGCAAGCAAGGGTATAGCAGCAGTAGGATGGAGTTGAAAGCAAAGCCGTCAGTGGTGAAGGTTATGGGAAAGAGCCATCCTAATCATGGCTGTGGCGGGAAGAGCGATTGAATGGAATGGCCTGCACAGTTGAGGGGCACATGTGTTCTTGCTGGCAAGAGTTCTGCTCAGGGTGCTGATCCGCTGATAATGAAGGTAAGGATGCCAGTGATGATTACGATGCTGTTGGTAAAGAGAAGACGGTAACAAGGAAAAGAGTAATTCTCAACCCCAGTCTATCACCAAGTCCTATCAATTCTACCCTCGTCAATTTTCTTTTGCTTTTTAAAAGATTTTATTTGTTTATTTGAGAGAGAGTGGAAGTGAAAGGGATCACAGAGGGAGAGGGAGAAGCAGGCTCGCTGCTGCGCAGAGAGCCCGACGTGGGGCTCGATCCCAGGACCCTGAGATCGTGACCTGAACCAAAGGCAGAAGCTTAACTGACTGAGCCACCCAGGCACCCCCTACCCTCTTCAGTTTTAAAAGTTATTCTACTCACTTCACTCTCTATGCAGTGCTGTCACCACCCTAGCCCAAGCCACTAGCAGGTCTTGCTGTTTCTACTGCTAACTGACCTCCTTGCTGGTCTCTGTGCCTCCCTAGAGTCTACGATCCATGCTAAAGCCAGTATGGAGAGTGAAATTTTAAAAAATGTAAAACTGTAAGAAAAAAAAAAGTAAAGTTTCACTTCTCTGTTCAAACCCATTCAGGGGTTTCAACTAGAATCCAAACACTTAACATGACCTCAAGACCAGCATGACCTGGCCCCTACCTGTACCCCAAGCTCATTTCCCTCTACTTGCTCCTCTCTGTGTTCTAGCTTGATTACTCTTCTTTTGTTTTTTTCTAGAATGTACCAAACCCTTCATATAACTCATCCCCTAGGCATGAAATGCCTTTTCATCCTTTGTGTCTTGGCATCCATGTCAGTTCCTAGATTCCAAATCCAAAAAACCTCCCCGTTACTTTCTCTCATGGCACCCTGTTCTATGGACACTTTGTTTAATAATTCTCTTGCCAATTAATCAATTTTTTGAGTCTTGGCACCATGTTTCTTTAAGAACGTGTCACCAGAGTGCTGCTGCTCTCCTAAGGCAGGTCATCTCCAGCATCTAGAATCCTCCGCCATGGACCCCTGTGTGCCCTACAAACATGACTATTTTTGTCTGTGTCCCACTTGGAGAAGGCTGAGAAGTCTACACCATGCCTTTCTTAATGGCAGGGGCTGTGTTTGGGTTGCTCATGCCTATGTTCTCAACACAAGCTATAGTGTCTGGCACATATTAGGCACTCAAGAAGTATTTCTTGAAAGAATGAGAGGTTTTATGGTGGTGAAGAAGGTAGTAGACTTGATAAGGATGAGGGTGATGATAAGAGTGGTGGTGATGATGGTGGTGGTGATGGTGATGGTGTTGGTGGTAATGACGATGGTGATGATGGTGACGATGGTGATGATGGTGGTGGTGGTGATGATGGTGATGGTGATGGTGGTAATGACGATGGTGATGATGGTGATGATGGTGATGGTGGTGTTGGTGGTGATGATGGTGAAGATGGTGATGATGATAGTGATAATGGTGATGGTGATGATGATGGTGACGATGGTGATGATGGTGATGGTGGTAATGACGATGGTGATGATGATGATGGTGTTGGTGGTAATGATGATGGTGATGATGGTGACGATGGTGATGATGATGGTGGTGATGGTGGTGACGGTGGTGATGATGGTGGTGGTGATGGTGATGGTGATGATGATGGTGACGATGGTGATGATGGTGGTGATGATGGTGGTGATGATGGTGATGGTGGTAATGACGATGGTGAAGATGGTGATGATGATAGTGATGATGGTGATGGTGATGATGGTGTTGGTGGTAATGATGATGGTGATGATGGTGGTGATGGTGATGATGATGGTGATGATGGTGTTGGTGGTGATGATGATGATGATGATGGTGATGATGGTGATGATAGTGATGATGGTGTTGGTGGTAATGACGATGGTGATGATTGTGGTGATGGTGATGGTGACGGTGGTCATGATGGTGGTAATGATGGTGATGATGGTGATGGTGTTGGTGGTAATGACGATGGTGATGATGGTGATGATGATGGTCATGGTGGTGATGGTGGCAGTGGCAGAGGTGGTAGAGGGATAGACCCAGAGGACCTAGACTGGCCCGTTGCTTTAAAGAACTTTTATTAAAAAATGGATCTGCCGGGACGCCTGGGTGGCTCAGTTGGTTAAGGGTCTGCCTTCGGCTCAGGTCATGATCCCAGCGTCCTGGGATCGAGTCCCACATCGGGCTTCTTGCTCGGCAGGGAACCTGCTTCTCCCTCTGCCTCTGCCTGCCACTCTGTCTGCCTGTGCTCGCTCTCTCTCTCTGACAAATAAATAAATTTTTAAAAAATGGATCTGCCTTTTGCCTCTGTAGTCAACCTAGAAATACCAACTGAAGGTAGATTTTGGAGGAAGGATAATTGGAGCTGGAGAAAGAGGGTGTTGAAGATTAACCCCCAGGTGGGATTGTCAGGCCGTCAGGGCCCCACTGTCTTAATTCCCCAGTTTGCGGGACAGCAGTACAGCACCCAGAACTCCAGCACCTCTCTGGGTGCAGAGGAGGAGGGGGAGCCTTGGGAAGGGCTGACGACAGAAAGCTCTGCGCACAAGGTGGGGGAGTTAGGGGGGAGTCTAGAGTCTAGGTGCTGGTGTGGGGAGAGCAGGGAGGGCTGGGGCGGAAAGGGAGAGGCAGGGCAGGCTGGGAGGGAGGTGGCGGGGAGGATGGTTCGGGGACAGTGGGGACGGTGCGGAGGTGATCCGAGGGAAACGAGTCTGGGAGGCAGGTGGGAGGTGGGAATGGAGGGCTGAGGTGGCGTTCAGGCTGGGGTGGGGTCTAAGGGGAGGGATGAAGGCTCGAATGGGGGTCTGAAGTCCGAGATGGAAGTCTGAGATCGCAGGCACGGGGTCTTAGAGTGGCGGTGGCATCGGAGGGCTGGGAGCGGTTTGGGAGGAGCGCATGCAGGTCTGAGGGCGCAGGTGAGGGGCTGAGGGCGGAGCTAGGGCGAGAGGGAGGGCTCGAGGACCGAAGGACTGGGCAGCTCCCAGTCCCGAGGCTCCGGAGGAGGAGCTGGGAGCCGCGGGCGGCGGGCCGGGCTGCGCCATGAGGGTGCACCTGGGCATGCTGGCGGGCGCGGCGGCTCTGACCGGGGCACTGAGCTTTGTGCTCTTGGCTGCCGCCATCGGCACGGACTTCTGGTACATCATTGACACCGAGCGGCTGGAGCGGGGCGGCTCGGAGGCGTGGGGCCGGGCGGGGGCCGCCAACCGCAGCCAGCTCGAACCTCTGAGCTCGCACTCCGGCCTCTGGCGCACCTGCCGGGGTAAGGGGGAGCTCGGGGACGCTACGTGGTGCCGCGCCCACCTGGGACCTGTTGCTGAGCTAGCAGTCCTCCCTGAGCTCCAAAACACAAAATGCGGGGAAGGGGCCTGGGCCAGGTGGGTAGAGGGCTGCGGAGCAGGGCCGGCTCCAGCCGCAGCTGCTGTTTCGGCACGATCCGCCCTCCCGGGGTAGCATCTAGGTCGGGAGTGGGGGCGAGGCCTCGGGCTCGGGTCCCAACTCCAGGTCCACACCCACTGATTCTTCTGCCCCATCTAGTCCAGAGCTCGTGTGTGCCGCTGATGAACCCCTTCTGGCAAGAGAACGTGACCGTCAGCGACTCAAGCCGACAACTTCTCAGTGAGTCTGGGAGGATTGGGATCGGGAGAGTCCCGGGTCTGGACACTGGTTTTGGAGCTCTTCTCCAAAGAGCAGGGCTGGGGTCCTGCGGAGGGGGCAGCCGGGGCCAGAGAAGGGAATGGAGATAGGAGGAGGGGCCAGGCCTCTCTTGTGCCACAGCTCACACTGTGTGGTTTAGGATTCATTCGACCAATGTTGATCGCAGGCTTCCTCTGTGCCAGGCACCGTGCTGATGATTAAGACCCAGGTCGTGCCCTCCAGAAACTCACAGACTAGCCGCAGAGACAGATGTGGAAATGCCCAGTCACATTTCAAAGCGACAAGCAGCAGGAGGGAGAGTGGGTGGGAGCTGAATGCTGAAAAGAGAGGAGCCCATAGACCCTGTGTCGGCCTCAGGGCTGAGAACAAGCACTTGGCAGGAGCGGGGAAGCAGTGAGTATCTGTGGAATGATTCAGGAAAGATCAGGGACAGGGACAGAGACTTTGCCCCTGGGGCAGTCCTGTCCAGGGCTGATTTCCCAGAGCCTAGCACAGTGCTTGGAACTCAGTCACGGAGGGAAGACTGAATGCAGGAAAGTGAATGGGCTGAACAGGCACTTGAGAAAAGAGGGACCTAAACATAACAGTTCGGTGAGTTTGTTGAGGCTGGCAGGGGGCCAGGCATGGAGCTAAATGCTTTTCATCTATGTCTTTAGTTAATCTCCACTGCTACCCTGTAAAGTTAAGTATCGTCTCCATGATGATCTTCATTCTTGCAGCAGAGAAGCTGAGGCTTGGAGAGGTACCATAGGAAGAATGTGATGAGGAAGTGAAGGCTGAGTTCCACAGACCTTGAAAAATGTGTGCTGCTTTTGATGGACTTGTTGAGGATTGGGAGCAAAGATCAAGTCACTAGCATGGCCCACAAGGGCTGTGGGGGTGCTCTTCAGTTCCCATATCCCCCTTGCTTTTTCTTCTCTGGCTGTGCTGGCATGGGGCTGCTTCCTTTATCATGCCCAATTTCCTCCTGCCCCTGGGATTTTGCACATGCTATTTCCTCTACCTGAGGTCTCCCTGCTCCCATCCAACCAGCTTGACTTGATCAGCTTCTACTCATACCCCAAGTTTTGTGACATTTTTGCGTTAAAGTCCCTCATTAGACCATGAGTTCCATGAGGATGGGGACTGTGTCTGTCTCGCCACGGCTTGATGCCCAGTATTTAGCACAGAACCTGGTGTGGGGTGGGGTCATGAGCCCAGATTTGCTGAGCAGGTATGAGAGTGAGTACCACTTGTATTATGGTAGAGGTGGAATATATTTGTTAAATGAATGATGAGAAAATGAGTGGAACAGAGAAGTTCAGTGCTGTGTTGGGAAATAGTTAATAATTGTCTTTCTGGGGGAGGAAGGAGTCTTGATTTGAAGCATTTGCTGACTCCTGTGGTGTAGATATTCCCACTGGGGTCAACTTCAAGCTGTCAGCATGATGGCAGCTGGCTCTTCCAGTTCCAAAAAACAGCAACTGGCTCTCCTGAGCTGATAGAATCCAGCTGCTACACCCTGCATAAGGTCCTGGGGCAGGAGACGTCCCCTAGATACTCGACATATTTGGGAGGTTGAAGGAAGGTAGAAGTGCCATGCACTCTGTCCCCAGCCCCAAGCTGACCAGAATCAATTTGGGATGTTCTCAGAGCATCGTTTCAAGAATGATCAAGAGTTCCCGCCCTTGACATGAGGGACGTGGGTGCCAGATGCCAGCTCAGACACTTCCCAGGACCCTCTGGGATTGCAGGACAGGTGTCTCAACCTCTGAGACTCAGTTTCTACATCTATCAAAACGAAATGTCAAAACCATGAGGGGGGTGTGGTCAGAATTCCGTAAATCAGCTGGATGAAAAAAAGTGTCCTTACCTGGGACCTCACATAATGCCTGGCTGTTGCAGTATCTCTGTGTTGCATTAAAGTACTGGGCACATAGTAAGTGCTCAATAAACACCAGTCTTTGCTATTACTTCCAGCCTCTCTTAGAGGCAGTCCCATCTCTGGAGCACTGACCCTTTGCTGGGCTGGGTGCTGGCATTTAGGTACTGATCACATCCGTGGGTGAAGCGGACTAACTAGAATCGGCGTTGGCCTGGCTCCTTTGTGAAACTTAATAATGCCAGCAACCCTGTGTGCTTCAGTATTTTGAGAAACAGGCAACAGTCACATTCAGAGCCTGTTCATATGTTCACTCTCAGACCCAGGCCCAAGCCCCCCAGCATCACTGCCAAGGAGGCACACAGCCCTGGGCGCATTCCACATCTCTCCGAGCGCGGGTTCCCTCGTGGGCAAAGTGAGGATGTCTGCCACTTCTCTTCCTAAGGATATGGCAGGGATGGAACGGGAGAGTGTATTTAAAGAGCCTCAGCGGTGCCTTGCCTCTGTAAGTGCCCCTCGAATGGGAGCTGCTATTATTACCATTATATCATCCAAGAAAGAGCAGTCTGCCCCTTCAGACCACATGCTCGCTGCATACCTTCCCCAGAGGGAGACTTTTCTCAGAATCTCTTTGTCCCCAGAATGAATTTCGAATCTTGCCCAAGCTCTTTTGTTAGGTGAAGATGTTTTATTCCTTGAGGACCTGCTGCTAGGGTCACAGAGGAGAGAGGACAGTTGTCAAAGCAGCGTGTTCTCTGAGCCAGCCTCCTAGACAAATCCCAGTGGGGATTTGTGGGGAAGAGGTCTGAATTTTCCTTGCAAGAAACCCCGAGCAAGCAGACCACTCCAGCGGCCACTAAAAACCCACCTTGCCTGGAGGGTTTGTCTTCCAGCTTAGCTCTGGGGATGTCATGGGTTTGAATCCTTGGCCAGGAACTGGAATTACTTTTGGTGGAGAAGGAGGGAATCATCAAATTCAGCACCATGTTGAAAAAAGAGTCACGATTTAGAAACAACCAGGGTAGTAGTACCAACCAGAAGTCTTTTGATGACATGCAAATCATCCTTATTTAAACAAGGAATTCCCTGTCCATTTAACTGAGAAGTTCAAATGTGCTAGAATCCAGAGAATTAAACTCAATTTCTTTCTTCTCCTCTCTGGGCTTTGCCTCTGTTTGGGTCCTGCTTTCAATAAACCCTCTCTCGTCTTAGCAACCCAAGCAGGAGGCTCTCTGCTTGCCAAGTCTGCAGAACTTCCAATTAGGCTTCTCGTTGGACCAGCCTGGATCCCATACCCAGGGCTGAGCCCATCCTTGTGGCCCGCGGGATGGGATGTGCTGATGGCCGGAGTGAGATGTGCCACTTGTAACAAGGGGAAGGAGTTGGCCCAGTCCCAACATAGATAAGGGTCCCACATCTTACCAGCTGTGTGGCTTCTGGCCCAACCTTTGCTTCCATAAACAGGCTGCTCTGAGATGAAATGAGATCTCATATGCAAAGCACCTAGCAGGGATGCACAGAGCAGAGTAGGAGCGCCATTAATGTCCCCTCCTGCTCTGGGTCACACTGCCTCCCTGAGCCTCAGGCTTCTCTTTTGTAAAATGGAGCTAATTATTTACTTAGTCCATAAGTAAATAATTGTCTGTTTACTGGGCTCCTGGTCCCCCATCCTACGCTGCCTCTTCCAACTGGGAATCAGAGATCTGAGTTACAAGGAGGAAGGGCAGGAGCAGAGTTGAGTGAGAAGAGTGAGGGCAGGGTGTTCCAGAGACTACTAAAAAGCCGGTGTTTCTGGAGGTGGCATAGAAAGTACTTCTTACCCACACCTCGGGTCTTCCCTATGCCTTACTTCGGCTGTGTCCCCTAAGAGCCAGGAAAAAGGTAAGGCTGATAATCCCACAGTTAAGCACATCAGACCTAGAGCAGCCAGATGCCTCGCCCAACATAGCACAGCAGTGGCAGAAGCCTGATGGCGGGCCAGAGGCCTGGCCTGCCTGTCTTCTGAGGTGGTGAGCTTGGAAAATCACAAGATTGGGTCTCTGGTCTCTCTGGGTACCCGGCTGTTGCAGTGGTGTGGAAAATTAGAACCAGCCCTCCCATGATGCCTGGTGCTGATTGCAAGAGAGGAGATGGTGGGGGCCAAAAATGAAGGGACTGGGGACATAATGGGTTTCCGAGGTGGTCTCAATCTAGGAGGGAATTTCTCAGTGTGATTCACGCATAGCTGTGTGGTAGGCAGGGATAGAAGTGGGGGCGCTTCGGGTCTCAGCATCTCCAGGCATGAAGGCCTGGGCTTCAGGCTGCCTCTCTGGTGCCTGTTGAAATGCAAGTACACACTTCAAACAAATAAAGAAACAGAAAATTCATATTCAGCGTAATCCCACTTTCTGGAATCTACCCTGTGAGGTTTCTAAGAGGCTCACCTTAACCATTTTTGTGACAACGGAGAGGAAGAGGCAGCCTCGGGGCTGGTGGGTGGAAATAGGGCTAAGCGTCTGCATGTGGTACGTCTGTCCTTTGGTAGATTTTGTAGTCTGTAAAGAGAATATACTAATGTGCATGAAAGACCAAGAAATCCCGTGGAATGAGAAAAGCAAGTTACAGAGTGTTATGAGCAAGATCCCTGTGGATGGCCTAACACATTCTGATTTCAGATGTTGAAATTTGACTGGCTGTGCCCTTTAGAATTAGAGAAATAGGTAAATACCCAGGACAGTATGAATATGTGGGAAAACGACTGGCAGTGTGTGCATCCAAGCATTTACAAGAGGTTAGGTATGGGGAGGGAGGGACGAAAGAGTTGAGGTGGGGGCTGCGTGGGTCTTGTTTTATTTCTTCTGAGAAGAATGTTATTGTGTTTGCTACAATGCAAGCCCCGGGGAAGACTGTCCCAGTGGTTGAATTTCCTTGTGGCGTGGCTCATGGAACTACAGGAGCACTGCCTGCCTCTCCAGCTGCAAGAGCTGGGACACGTGTAGCCTTCCAGATATCCCCTGCCTCGGGGCCTTGGCACATGCCATCCCCTCCTTCAGGAATGCCTTCCCCCACGCCTTCTCATCTGACCTTAAAGTTGAGACCTCCTCCCCTCGCCCCCAGAGCCCTTCCTAATGTGCAGGCTGGGTTAAACACCCCTTGCCTGCTGTCCCGCCACCCATTTGTCACCCTCCTTTGCTGTTCCATCCCAGCTCGGAGACTTGATGGCTGTACCTTCTTGAGCAGCTGACTCAGTGCCTTGAACCTCACTTTTCTCATCTGTGAAATGGGCATTCAGATTCTTACCTGGTAGAGCCCAAGGTGGTTGAGGGCAAGAAAGAAACAGTTATTCTCACATTTGGTGCTCAGGACAGCTTGGCAAACTCAGGGCCCATGGTCCAATGGACAGGGGAGGTGACAGAAAGGCTTTTGGGAGGCGGTGACACTCTCTTGGTAAGAGGTGGCATCAGGATTTGAACCTATGTCTTTGCTCGTCGTACAGTCCTGCTTTTTCCACATCACAACAGCACATCTTGGAGTGCTCAAAGGGAATGGAAGATGCAGCCCCTGTTCTGAACAGGACTGCATTCTGGTCACCCCAGATTCTAGAACAAATATTTACGAAAATGTAAAAATTGACTTCCTTCCCAGGTACAATCTGTACTGAATCTCTCTGAGCCCTTCTTGGGGTCTGCAGGTCACACTGACAAGACTTGAACATAAAGACAGTGTGACATTCCCCCCTTTGGGAAATGGTTCCTGAGATTTCCTTCTTTCTGATGTCTGCGCAGAAACTCCGTCTCCGCTTTCTGTAAGAGCAGAACTGTTACTTCACTAATCACCCTAGGGCTTCCTGACCTCGCTGGTGTTGTGGAATTGGAAGCCTGGTTTTCCCATTGAGCAGTTCTTTGAACAGTAAGATGATGGGAGTCACAATCACCTTTTCCTTGGCGTGAACATCTTTGCTTCTTTCTGGGTTTTCTCTTCCCTTTGCTTGCAACAAAGCTTTTTTGTTTTTCCCTTTTTTTTTTTTCTCAACAAAGTGTTTTTGAATCGAAAGGTTTCTTGCCCCTGGGCACACATTGGTCCTTGATGAAAAAAGGATTAACTGGGTGGGCCTTGCATTCTATGACAAGGGTCCTTTTAAGAAAAGGGGAATGAAGCTGTGGGCTGAGAGTGGGAATGACACAGCCACCAGGGATTGCCAGCATCCTTGGGAGGCTGGAGGAGGCAGGGAAGGACTCCCCCATAGCCTCTGGAGGGGAGTGCAGTCATGGGACCTTGATTTTGGGCTTGTGGCCTCCAGGACTGTCGAGCACACATTCCTGTAGGGGACACCTGGCTTGTAGTAATTTGTGATGTCCCCCCAAGGAAACGGATGCAATCACCTTATCCGAAGAAGTGCACCCCACTCCCTGCCTACCCTGTTTTTCTGCATCATCCTGCTGACTTCCTTCAGGACACATCATAGCCTGTAACTTTGTTTCCCTGCTCATCTATCTCCTGCCCTGGACCCTGGTCTCCAGGGGAAGGAGGGCAGGGACCTTCTCTGCTGCGGTGTCCCCGGGCTTTATGGCAGGCGTGACCCTCATTAGGGGCCTATAGATACCTGTTTCCAAATGAGATGTGGCTGGAAATGGGTACAGGACTCAGAATCAATTCTCATGCCCCAGGTCTGTGGCCCTGAAAATAACAAAGACCAAGGTGCACACATGCATGTACGTGCGCATGCACGCACGTACACACACACGCACACACACACACACACACACCACGGAAAGCTAAGCCAAACTTCAGCAGGAGATTTTACAACTCTCCCACGGGAAGCCTCCTCTTACCCAGACATTTAATTGACCATGTATGTCAAGTCAGCTCGCAGCAAGTCTGGGGAGCTCACATGTGGTGCCGCCGGGGCTGAACCTACTCCAGGAAACCTCATTAATTTCTAAATGATGAATGATTTCACTTCCCAGCCGTGGTCTGGAGGCAATGCCATACAGGGGGCTGGATCTTCCAGGGCCAGGTTTTCACCCCAGCTGTGTACTTCCTGGCCCAGGATTTTTCCTGGAAGGAAGGAAGGAAGGAAGGGAGGGACAAGCCTTGGGAGGGATATTACTCTTGTCTCCTTGACTTGCGAAGGTTGGTGGCCTTTACAGGGTTGAGGACAAAGTGATTGGGTCACCGTGGAAGCTGGGCTGGATTCTTGTCTGCACCATCGTTTTACTAGCGGGGGGTTATGATCCACCTAGTACTTACTCTACGGGGCCGTGGTACCTACATTAAACTTCCCTGCTCGTCCCATCGTCTTCAGGCACACCGTCCTGAGGGCAATCCCGTGAGCCACCTTTTCACAGATGTGGAAATGGAGTTCCTGCTGAATTAAGAGACACACCCAGGGCTCCAGCGTCGGAGACCGAATACAGATGCAGAGTACCTGGCTGGAGAAAGTCCGTGGTTTGAGCCCCTGTGAGATCATCTCTCAAGCTTCTTGGCTTTATTTTCATTTCTTAGAAACTGCCATATTTTCTTGCCTTAGAGAAACACCATCTAGCTCTTAATTAATGAGGTTGATGAATACCCGTTGGGCACTCACGGTCTCCTGAGAGCTCCACTGGAAACTCAGGGATACGATCCTATAAGAAGAACCCGTTCAAGGAACCCACAGCTTAACAGGAGAGAGAGAAGAGTGAGCTGCCCTCCATCCTAGGTGACAGACGCCAGGGCAGGGTAACTGTGGGGAACCGAGGGGGCGCAGAGCAGACTGTGGGCGTGGGTGTGGGTGTAAGGAGAGACCTGAGCTGGGCTTGTTCTCAAGAGCAAGAGCAAAGTATTTATTTTCATACCCATCTTGCTGCCAAAAGGACTGAAAGACGCTGAGTGCTCAGCTCATGGTAAATAATCAATAAATATTTGGTAAACGAATGGCTGTTAAGGAACTTTGCAATTGTTTCCCATTCTGCTTTGCCTGGCGGGAAGCTCAGAGCCAAGATGGTGGCAAATGTTTAGATCTTGGGATCCTGAGACCCCAGATTTCTTCCACCCCCTTCTCTCCCACCCTCATACCAACTGACTTCCATGGAACTCCTTTTTTTCTACTTTCTGGTTTTGTAATGTAAGTTCTTATCGTGCCTTGTTAATGTAATGTACGTAGGAATCACCAGCCACCTGCAATTTGGGGACAGGGAAGATGGGTAGGGGATGTTCTTTCTCTGACCTCCCCTCCTCTCACCTG
This sequence comes from Mellivora capensis, assembly GCA_004024625.1. Taxonomy (NCBI): domain Eukaryota; kingdom Metazoa; phylum Chordata; class Mammalia; order Carnivora; family Mustelidae; genus Mellivora; species Mellivora capensis. Next base: position 19,036 of record PISX010017908.1, on the reverse strand, counting down.
TTCATCCCCCCCAACCCCACGCCCGCCCTCACCAGTCACTGTTCTCATTAATGGAACTCAGAGCAGATGTTCCCCACGTGATGATGGGTCACTGTGGTCAGGAGCCAGGGAGGGAAGGCTGGAAGCTGGTGGGCTGGGCAGCCTAGGAGGGGGAGCCAGGACAGGCAGAGAGCACCAGGGAAGTGGGGGAACCGTATGTGGAAGAGGAAAGGCAGGGTTGGGTCTTTAGGAAATACTTGGGTCTTGAGAGCAGGGGCTGCTTTCAGCGTCTGGGGAGCAAGGGGCCAGGTGTGCGTGGAGCTTGCCTGGTAGGGTGCTGTTCAGAACTTGAACTCCCTGCTGAGCTCTGGTCCCCACCCCGAGTCCACCTCTGTAATACTGGTGCCCCCTAGTCCCCGAGGCCGGACCTGCCCCAGCTCCAGGCCACTGTATACCTCTGTCTCTGTTGCTTCTGCTCCAGTCCAGCGGGCATCTCATGCTGACCAAGCCCCAAACCCAATGCTTCTTCCCTCAGCTTCCCACCCATGCAGATGGCAGCATATCCATCCAGCGCTCAGGTCCCAGAGCTCACTGCTTGTCTTGTCCCTCTTGTTCTCAAACCTTCAACACCGTTGCCCATTTGAGCTTCAGGATATACCTGGAATCCAGTCCCTTACCAGCAGCCCCAAGCCACCCTCATCCTTACCAGGATGATTGCAGTATTATTCCCCAATGGTCCTCCTGTTCCTTGTCTTTGTTTTCTTGGGCAGGCTGGGTGGCTTAGAAACCCAGAAGTGTATTGCATCACAGTCCTGGAGGCCAGAAGTCTGAAATGTAGGGGTCCACGGGGCAGGTCCTCCTGGAAGCTCCGAGGCAAAATCTGGTCCCTGCTTCCCTGGCTTCAGGTGGTGGCACCAGTCCCCAGAAGCCCTTGGCATGGGGCCATATAGCTCTGTCACCCATCTTCACTGCATCTCCTCTGTGCTCTCGCCTGCCTCTTCCCGGGGCACTAGTCATTGGGTGTGAGACCCACTCAAATCCAGATGAACTCATGCGGAGACCCCCTCATTCCATTCCATCTCCAAAGACTCTCATCCCAAATTGGGTCACCTTCACTGGTTCCAGCTGGACATGACCTTGGGAGCCACCTGTCCGTCCCCTGGCCCCCTCTGCTGTCTACTCTCAGTATAGCAAGCAGAGAGGTCTTGAGAAACGGAAGTTAAACTGTGAGCTTCTCTTGCACCGAGCTGCCCACCTGGTGTCCCCTTTCACTCAGAGGAAAGTTCACAGTCCTGTGTGTGCTCTGCTCTTAGCTCCCTGCTTTCAACTCCTGCATCCCCTCTCCCCCACACTCTCTCTGTGCTGCCCCTGTCAGCTTCCCCTGTGCCTCCATCCCACCAGGCACAGTCCCTCCGGGTCCCCTGCACCCGCCCCTCCCCTCCTGAACTTCATTCTGCAGGCTGCCTTTCTCACCTCCTTTCCGGGGTTCTGCTTGAATGTCACCTCCTTGGAGAAGCCACTGCTCCTGCTCCTTCTGTGCCGTGTTCACCGCCCACCCCAGCCACTTGTCACCATCTCTCAACCATGTCACCAATCTGTTCACTGCTTGACTCTACTCACTCTACTCTACTCACTCACTGGAAACACCCTGAGTACTCGAACGAACACGGCAGTTCCTGCCTCACAGGGAGCGTGAGGACACGTGCTTGTGAGACCTGAAGCCTGGCACAGATGATCTCCGCACCTGTTACTTCCAAAACTTAGTTTACTATTGAAGTCTAGTCCACATGGACTGTTAGTTTCAGGGAGAGCGACACAGGGATCAGACAGCTCAGAAGAGCACGCCTCATGGCAACAGGTGTAGTCACTCTCCACATCGCGCAACATTCTTACAGTGTTACTGGTTATTTTCGCTAGACTGTACTTTTCGTCCCCCTGACTTACTTATTTTACACCTGGAGGTGTGTATGTCTTCACTCCCTTTATCTGTTATACTTATCTCCTCACTCTCTCCTCTCTGAAAGTGCCAGTTTATTTTCAGCATTTAAGAGTCTGGTTTTTTGTTTGTTTGTTTGCTTGTTTGTTTTGTTTTCTGGATTCCATGGATCAGTGAAATCATACAGTGTGTGTCTTTCTCCATCTGACTTGTTTCACTTATGTAATGGAATGTTACTCAGCCACGAAAACAAGTGAGAGCTTGTTCCCTGATAGGACGTGGTAGTAGCGTGGTGTTAATTTTTTTCTCCCAGCATCTGGGGGCTGGCCCATAGGTGGTGCTCAGTAAGTGTTTGTTGATGGACTGAAAGTTGTTGGTAACTCGCCTCTGCCTGCTGTCCTCTTTCTTTAAGCCATGCATGGGACATTTGTGATTCTGCTGCCGCTCAGCCTCATCCTGATGGTGTTTGGGGGGATGACGGGGTTTCTGAGTTTCCTCCTCCAAGTCTCCATCCTCCTCCTGCTCACAGGGACCCTCTTCTTCTTTGGAGGTAGGTGCCCCCCTTGCACGGAGCATGGGGGCCCCTTGTGAACCCTCAGCCGGGGAGGGGCAGGCATCGTCTCTGGGGCTCGGTTTTCCCGTCTGTGACATCACAGCTGGGAGGGATGAATGGGTCCCAAGAGAGAAGTAGAGGGTGGGAGCATGTCCTGAGGATTATTTCCTGTTTTGTTTTTTTTTTAAGATTTTATTTATTTATTTGACAGACAGAGATTACAAGTAGGCAAGAGAGGCAGGCAGGGAGAGAGAGGAGGAAGCAGGCTCTCCGTGGAGCAGAGAGCCTGATGTGGGGCTCGATCCTAGGACCCTGGGATCCTGACCTGAGCCGAAAGCAGAGGCTTTAACCCACTGAGCCATCCAGGCGCCCCTATTTCCTGGTTTCACAGAGGACCCTAGAGCTTCTGTTTGAGGGCTGTGGGCAGGCAGGAGACCCTTCTCCCTCATGCGCCTCTGCCCTTCTGATGCATCTTCCATTGATTGATTGATTGATTAAAAACTGGACAATGTCAGGGTTAATCCCCTTTGTTTGGCAGATCAGAGGCTTTCAAAGATGGGATCCAGTGCACAGCTGGTGTCCTAAGCCCTCCCTCCTTCCTCCCTCCTTCTTGTGGGCTTGAAATCGTCCCTCCTTAAACCCAGAACAGGAACAGAGGTGATTCACACACTTGGGATCCATGGAGAAAAAAACCCAAAAAGACTGTCTGGAGGTGAAAAGAGTATGAGGCTCAGATGTCCTCCGACCTCTGCTAGTATTAACACTGGCATTAAGAGTTTACCCAGGGACTAATTCTCGAAACCACCCTGCCCACTTGGACTTTCTATGGTGGTGGCAAGTCTAATCTGCGCTACGCCGCTGGGGGGACCTTAGGCCAGGCTTCGGAGCACTTTACGTGGAGCTGATGCCCAGGAGGGCTGAGATGTTCATTTCCATTAATTTAATTTCAGTTGAAATAGCCCCCTGTGGCCAACAGCTGTGTCTCTGGACAGCGCAGCTCTCATTCCTGGCCCACCATGGGCCAGCCCCATGCTGGTGTGGGGGAATCCCGGATGAGCCCCCTGGAGCTCACAGCCCAATGGGGGAGATGGCCATTAGCTCAGCCATTTCACAAACAAATGCAAAATTGCAGTTCTGATCTGGACAGTGACAGCAGGTGGTGCTGTGAAGCTACGGGGTGGGGGGACTTGACCTGTTTGGGGAGGTCCCGGAAGCCAAGCGTGAGCTGAGGTGGGATGGAAAGGAGTTTCTGGGGGTGGGAGGGAAGGGAATAGGAAGGGAGGGTGCATCGGTTAGGGGACTAGCAAGGGCAAAGGCCCTGTGGTGGGAGGAGCATGGACACCTGGAGAGGTGGGCTGGGCGAGGAGAAGGAGCCCAGGGTTTTGATCTGCTCTCCTTTGCCTCTCCTGCAGCCTTGGTGACTCTGGCTGGAATTAGCGTCTACATCGCGTACTCGGCCGCTGCCTTCCGGGAGGCGCTGTGTCTCCTGGAGGAGAAAGCCCTCCTCGACCAGGTGGACATCCACTTTGGCTGGTCCCTGGCACTGGGCTGGATGAGCTTCATCGCCGAGCTGCTCACTGGCGCGGCCTTTGTGGGGGCTGCCCGCGTGCTCAGACTGAGACAGAGGCAGGACCAGGCCATATGAGCCCGATGCTTGGTCTGGTGGGAGACAGGGGCCTGGCCTGGGGCCCCAGGGATCCATCTGTGGGCTGCAGCCTCTTCCTCAAAGGCCACCGGTGGTGGGACCAACCCGAGGACCGCTGTGGGCTGAGCCCCAGGCCTGGCTGTCATCTCTGTGCCGTCGTGCTGCCTGGTGTGGTGTGTCCGTGTGTTTGTGCACATGCGTGTCCGTGTGGGCTGGAGGAGGCCATCGGAGTGCAGAACCCGCCTCCCACAAAATGACAGATTAGCCCCTTGATCATGACCAGAACTTTCTGGATGCAGCCCCGGTAGGCCCCCTCTGGCTTCACTTCAGTCCTCACCCCTGCTCATTGCATCAGCTCCGCTTCTTTGCTAAGGACATGAAAGACCAGAGAGGTTAGGTAAACTGCACAAAGGTGCACAGTGAGCTGGTAGTGTATTCCTTGCTCCAAGAACAGTGCTCAATCCCTTACCACAGTTTTCCTGAGCAGGCCCAGCAGGCTGGCTGCAGCGTGATTGCTGTGTGTGGGGGTGCTGAACCCCCAGACTCAGGCCACTGGCCTCACAGGACCTGGACGCCCCACCTGGGGCGCAGTGTGAAGTGGGGGGACGAGGGCAGAAATCTGGGCTACGCACCAACCAAGTGATGCCTGTGTACCCCCTCGCCTCAGAGAGGTTCACACTCATCCCGTCCACTGTCCCGGAGCTCGACGGGCCGGGCTTCCTGGGAGCGATGATTCTCAGTGATCAGGGGCTCAGTACTGCAACAGAAACAGTCATCCCGGACATGGAAGCCCCCCTCGGTTCCCGGGGCCCAGCGTGCTGGTGTCACTTCAGAGACTGCGGGGAGAGCCAAGGGCAAGCTCACTGCTGGCAGGAAGAGCTTGAGAATCAGCAGCAGACTCGAAACGGGACTCACACACATGGTAGTAACGCCTGGACCCAAGCGCCACCTGTCAGCCCTCATTATCTCACACCTGTCTTGGAAGCAGTTCCCCCATGAACGCGCTGACTGAGCCTGCTGCCCTGGCCTGGAGCCCCAGACTGGCCAGGTTCAGACGGTGAATTCAGACACACTCATGCTCACGTTCACACACACGCAGGGTCTTCTGTCCTTCGTGTGGCTGCGTTTTTAGATTGCTTCTACATGAGCCAAAAAAGGTGTGGAGTCCGCCCTGGGTTGAGTCCCGGTGACGCCATTAACGGGTGGCCTCAGTAGGTCTGGGTGGGGGGCGGCGCCCACCTCCTTGGCCCTGCTGGCATTGAGTGTTGTCCAGGGAGGCCTGGCTCCTTTTGGGCAAACATAAGTCTGGGCTTTTCTCAGCACATGTGGTGGGGGTGGGTCTAGGACAGGAAGTGAAAGACTCCCATGGAGCTCGCTGATGGGGCCATCTTCAGGGACTAATCGTAACCCCTCCTCCCTCCCCCAGAAAGTTCTGGGGGACTTTCCTTTCGTCCTGCTGTTCTGGCCATGGGAGTGGGAGGGTCCAAAGTAGCTGCACGTCCAGATCCCCTGGAGCGGTGCTTCTCACACTTCAGCGAGATTCTTTGGGGGTGTCCCAACCCTCCTGGCGGGGGGCCCGCCCCCAGGGGCCCTCTGAGTCAGCAGGTCCCGGTGAGGCCCGAGATTTCAGTACTGACCAGCTCCCTGGTGATGTAGATGCTGCTGGTCTGGGGCCCTCCCCTGTGTGACACTAATCTGGGGCACTAGCTAAAGGACAGGGGTGGTCGTCTCCTTGCTGCACATTAGAATCACTGGAACATCTTTTAAAACCCCCGATGCTCTGGCTGAATCCTTGCTCTGATCGTAGATTAGGGTAGAGCTGATAGTGTTTAAAGACCTCTCTGGATGATTCCGGGGTACAGCTGAGGTTTTCAACCTATTCCCGCAGATTCAGAGTCACAAGGGGTGGGGAGGGCCTGGGGAGCCTTAGGTTTAAGAAAATCCCTCTGGGAAGTGCTGCTGGCTTAGAAGGTGTGGGGACCATTGCCCTGGGTCTTAAGGTGACAACACCATTAGCAACATCGTGGTGACACTGTCCTCACCACCACGCCGTCCCCCTTACTGTGACATGGCCTCCTCCTCGCCATGGCTGACGCTCACGGAGGGCTTATTACACATCTGCATTATTCTACTTGCCACCAGTCACTCAACAAACCCGGGTGAAGGTCACTGCACGCTAGGATCTAGCGAGCGCTCGCTCTCGGAGCTGCCACGTGATGGACAGGCGTGCAAAACATGTGGTCGGTGGTGAGGACTATGGAGAGGAGCGAGGCGGGTACAGATGAGGAAACTGAGGCACAGACAGGCTAAGCTAGCCCGAAGGTACAAAGAGAGAAAGGGGTACAACTGGGGTGCAAATTCAGATCTGCCTGATTCCAGAATGATTTCCTTTCCTCTTCTGCCAGCCAACACCCATACCAGGGAGCTCTCTGTCTGCCGGTGGGTTCAGGGCATTGCTGCCCTTTCCTCAGATTGTCCACGAGGCCCCGTGGGGAGGGGGGCGACGACAGAGTTACAGAATCAGTTCCACAAGCGAGTTACAGAATCAGTTCCACAAGTGAGTTACAGAATCAGTTCCGCAAGTCCTGGAGAGAAACGAAAGTTTTCGCAAAGTGAGGGCAACCCTGTTAGTGAGAGAGCGGTCTCTGCTGCCACCTGGTGGTCATATGGTGGAACTGCACCAGGGGCCGACCCTGCTCTCAAATGCGTCCAAAGACGTTCTTTTTCAGCCCTCTCGGTGTCCAGCAACGGGTCTGACACTGCAGGGCAGGGGATCTCAGCTGAGGCCATTTCCCATCCCCTCCACACCTGGGACATTGGCGATGTCTAGAGACGTTTTTGGTTGTCACAGCTCGAGGTGAGGTCTCCTCGCATCCAGAGGGCAGAGGCCAGAGCTGCTGCTAAACGCCCTTTGGTGCATAGGACAGCTCCCAAGATGGGGAATTACCTAGTCCCACGTGTGAATCGTGCTGAGCTTACAAAACCCTGCTAGGGGCACAGAAACGAATTGTCATAAAAGAGAGCACTTGTGTATTTAAGGAACTAACCATATAGTTGAAAATAATCTCATTCATTTCATAAACACTTATTAAACTCCTACGATGTGTCAAGAACTGTTCTAAGGTCTGGGGACGCATTAGTGCAGAAGGCTGACAAAATCCCTGCCCTTACTGGTTTACATGGAAACAGATGACACACTCGTGAACCAATGATACCTATGAGAAATTCAGGGAGTATTAGGGTTATGAAGAAAACAAAACATGAGATGGAGGGTGGCCAGGAGAGACGTTACTCCAGGAAGGATAGTCAGCAAGGGCCTCCTGGAGGAGGAGGCATTGTGCTGAAGGCCTCTTGGAGGAGGTGGTATGCACCGAGACCCAAGTGAGGAACCTGCTACACGGGGAAACAGCAGACCAGGCAGGAGACAGTAAGTGCAAAGGCCCTGAGGTGGAAACAAGTTCATGTGTTTGAAGGGAAGAAAGAAGAAGAGGGGAGGGAGTGTGGTAGCAGGTAGGAGGTGGGTAGGCGGAGAGGATGAAAAAGGGAGAGGAGGTAGCTGGGTTACCTGGGATCCATGACGAGGAGGTGCCGATGGTAAGTGGGGTTGGGGATTCTGTGCTATTCTGTCCTACTCTATCCTATTCTATTCCATTCTGATTCTATTTTGAGGACAAGACGACATCTCTAGGTGAGGGGATGCATAGGCCCTGTGTGGTTTTCCACCCCACCTTCATACTAGCATCATCCAGGGACTCAAAAAAGCCAAACTTCTAACATTTGGGCTTCAGACTTCTAATACTGGGGAGCCCCAGGTCTTGCGGACCAATCACCTTTAGCCCTATTTTGCCGATGAAGAGCCTGAGGAGCATAGAAGGACTTGCTGGGTGGGGGGAGGGGAAAGGTGGGTGGCAGGACCAGGGCTGAGACCCTGCTCCAGCGTTATCACCCCCTTCCTCCTTCTGTCCCTCTGACATGGAGCTGCTCACCCTTCTCCAGAGCCAATGCCCTGAATTTCATTTATAGTAAAAAAAAAAAAAAAGGGGGGGGAGTGATCCGTGGTCTTTGCTTCCCCCAAATGAATTTCCACCTGTCATTTCCCAGCACATGACACCCAGCAGCTGGGCCACTGGTATTAGGCCCCTGTGAAGGTTGGATGCAGACTCAGCACCTCTGCTTTGTCGAACATTTATAGGTTAGGTCCCCTCTGGAGCACGTGAAGGATGGGGGCCATGGGGAGTGGGAGAGATGGACACATACGCATACATGGAGACCTGGAGAAATGCATAAACACAGTAAAAGAGACAGAGACAGAGAGAGGGGTTCGGGGAAGGCAGAGGAGGAGGAACGAGCTGGCACAGGGAGGAGACAAAGTGGAAGAGAGCAGGGTGGATAGGCAGCGGCAGGCTGGAAGGACAGAAGGAGGTGCAAGGAAGGAGTCAAGAAAGGAGGGGGACCCAAGAGAGACCCACGCAGAGAAGGGAGAGGCAGGAAAAGCAAGCGGACAGCGAGAAACCAGAGGTGGAGACAGATAATGGGTGGAAGACCCCCTCGGAGCCAGAGAAGTAGTCCATGTGGACCCTTTGGGGGGCCGCAGATGCTGCCCAGGGTGACCCTTCTGGGCACCATGTGGGACAGGGGGAGCGGGGCCCCTCAGAACAGAGGATGGGCAGGCAAGGGACGTCCCCTGGTGGGTGACAGCAGCCCTGAGGCAGCTGCGGGTCTTTCCAGGAACAGTATATCCCATCCAATAGGTGGGACATACTTATCCTAAACAATTATGTATTGCTTCTCTGATATTCAAATTTAAATGGGCATCCTGGATTTTAATTTGCTAAGTCTGGCAACCATACCCCTCCTTTCTGGCACCACTGTTCTCCAGGTACTCACGCTGTTCAGCCTCCTTGCTGTTCCTCGAACACGTTGGGCATTTACTGTCTCCCTGCCTGGAAGTAACAAGACCTTCCCTGACTCTCTAAAACCACAACCTTCACCAGACTCCCCGATTTCCCCTCCCTTCCATGCCTTCTTGATCTTAGCGCTCACTGTTCTGTGATACGCTCTGTGTTACATACACCTTGCTTATTGTCTGTTTCCCTCCCAGATTCTGTGCTCCATGCTAACCCGGAGAGCTGTCTCTCTTGTCCCTTGTGGATCCTTGCAACGCCATCTGGCACATATGATAGCTACTTGTTGGATAAACGTCTAAACCCCAGATTCTATCCAGTCTCTTCTCTGAGCAAATTTTCCAGCCAGCCCACACCCTGGGGGCATTGGCCAGCTCCTTGCTCTGTTGAAAATGCCAAGTATCAGGATTTTTGAGGGTGGTGTGGGTCGTCTTTGTTTCTGTTTCTGGTATTTTGTTTTGCTTTCTGGTGAGGTCACATGCATTCATTCACTTCAATAGGAATTTATTAAGAGCCAATTATGGGCCAGACAATGGTGTGTACAGAGGCGAAGGAAGCAGACTCCCCAGGGACCCCAGTCCAGAACAGTCTTCATGTGATGTAGGTGTGCGCTGATTATTTGAGAGAGGTCGGGAGGAAAGAAGGATGGAAGGCAGGCAGGCACAGAAGGAGGGATCACACTAAACATGAAATGGATACTTGTAATGAACACTGACTGTATCCAGTTCCGTCTTTAACGAATTTATTTTAAAAGTCTATTTATTTAAGTAATCTCTACACCCAACATGGGGCTCGAATTCACGACCTCAAGATCGAGAGCTGCACTCCTTATGGACTAAGCCAGCCAGGTGCTCCCCCCCAATCAGTCTCTTAAAGGAGGAGGGGATGGCATGATTCCCACTGGTGGGGAAGTAGATGGGGACCCTGTTGGATCCAGCCAGGATTCCTAGGTGCAAGTATCAAAGACAGATTTTTTTAAAAGATTTTATTTATTTATCTGACAGAGAGAGAGATCACAAGTAGGCAGAGAGGCAGGCAGAGAGAAGGGGAGAAGCAGGCTCCCCGCCGAGCAGAGAGCCTGATGCGGGGCTCGATCCCAGGACCCTGAGATCATGGCCTGGGCCAAAGGCAGAGGCTTAACCCACTGAGCCACCCAGGCGCCCCTCAAAGACATATTTTGGTTGATGTCAGCACAAAAGGAGAAAAAAGGATGCTGGTTGCTCTTAAAGTGTCTGTGGGCATTGGGAGGTAGGTCTGGGGTTATGCAGCAGGGTGAGGGCCCAGATCCTGCTGTCAAAGGGATCTGCAGAGGGTACCGGCACTCAGCACCACCGCTGGTGTTGGGACTGGGTCTTCTTGCCGTCCCCAGCCCTGAACCTTGTTCCTCTGGCTGTCATGGGTGTCCTGGTATCCAGCCACCCCCCTCCAAACCATGGCGAGTGGATCTGCTGGGCTGAGCTTAGTTGTGTGCTCACCCCCCCGCCTGCCAGGGAAGCTGGGAAATTGAGGATCTAGATTGTGAGCCTCTCTGGTGGGATGGGGTGCTCCCTCCTCCCTGAATCATAGGATGGGCATCCCCTGGCCTAGGAAAGGTTGATTCTGGGGAGCTGAAGGGAATGACAAGGGCCCAAACATTGCCCCCCTTGTTCTTGCAAAGCCCGCCCCAGACCTCAAGTAATGCCCGTTGTGTAGCGGAGCTTGGTGGTGACTCCCTGGTGGCTGTGGAGAGAAAGATCCAGAGATGAGCTTGCATGCGGGGATCAATGGAGGGCTAAATGAATTACTCTTTTAAACAAAAAAGTGATTTTTGTTAAGTTTCTCAGGGTGGAGAGGAGGTAGGCCATAGAAACCAAACCGGTGAGGGCCTTTGTAAAACTTAGGGAAATTTCTTCCCAGGAGGGGTGCTGTTGTCACCCACAAACCTGTTTGGCCCCCAACATCAGAGCCTCCTGGGCGTGCGTTCTCTTTCCTTGCAGAAATGAAGAGAAGATGGACTTTTCTCCAGGCAGGGTCAGAGGTCGGAGGGCTGGGGCAGAGAGAAAGGGCGTGTTTGGAGTCCCTGGCAGGAGGCGGTCCCCAGCATGGAGGTGATGAGGAGGGAAGCCCTGGGTGTGTCTGTGCCAGGCAGGACCTCGAGAGGGGGTGTGGGGGGCGCGAGAGGCCATGTCTGGAAGGGAGGGAATGTTGGAAGAAGGAAACAGTCCCAGACCCCCATCCCACGGTGCCCCCTGGTCTGCAGGCCAGAAGGGCAGCTGATGCAGAGTGAGAACCGTTGCTTTCTCAAACTCTGTGGTTTCTGGAGTTCCCTGGCATCCCTGGGGTCCTTGGACCCTGCTGACCACAGGGGATAGGGCTCTGCAGAAGCTGTGGTCATTGACCTCAGCTGCTTCTCCCCATCATGCCTCTGAGTGTGTTCAGCAGCTGGTGGGCCGCATCTGGGCTCTGTTCTGCAGGGCCCAGCCTGGCTGAGACGTGGACGGAGTTGGAGCAGAGAGGTCTGAGGAGGGCAGGGAACAGTGCAGGCCCCTGAGCTTCTCCTCCTTGCTGTCCCAGTTCTGCGGTGTGGCTTTGGGGAGGTCCCTGTCTCTCTCCGGACCTCAGTCTTCGTATCTGCAAAGTGGGCCCCCTGTCCCCTGGGGTGGGCAGATGTGCTCCCCACCAAGCCTGTTCCAAAAGATACAGTCCCACCAGTGCCTCCTGAGATCCCTTTCTCAGCGAGTCCTCTGCCAGGTACTAGTCACACATCCGCTAAGGAGTGAGGTTGTCGTGAGGTCCTGATGAAGAAGCAGTTCTGGACGCTGATTTTTGGGTGTAAAAAGTTCTATTTCGGGGAATGGCATCCCCTGTCTGGCTCTTCTCATCACCCTCTCCTGTATGCAGGAGCCCTAGCTGAGGGGATGAGAAAGAAACCAGATTTGGTTTGAGTGTCTGCGGCTGGTAGGGAAGGAAGCAGGTGGGGCCTGGGGACAGGCAGTCTGGGGCCGGCAGGAGATCTGTGCCTAGGGAGGATCCCTCCCTCTGAGCCTGCATGTCCCACCTACCCAGGCAGCATGTACTTGTCACGGGGCTGACAGAGGGCAAGGGAAGAGTCCACTCAGCCTCTCTGTGATGTCCCTTCTCCCATGTCAGATGTCCCTGATTGTCTCTAGGAGGCATCTCCCCGTGCTCAGTCACTGGCATCTGCTCTTTCCTGAGGCACCCCCTCCCCGGGGACATGGTTTAGGGTGAGTCACCCCAAATGGCATGCAAACCTTTCTTCCCTGGGCTCCAGAGCACTCTAGGGTTTCTAAAGCATGCTGCAGGCTCTCATTGGGCACCTGTGACCGCCCTGCAGGGAGGGGGCATCCACCATTGTCCCCACTGATGGATGGAGGAGCTGCTGGCACTCGGCAGGGCCAGGATGTATCCGGAATCACTGGCCAGATCATCCCTTGAAACCAGGCCACGCGAGTCTGCCTCCCCACCCATGGCGCCTGACAGCGGTCCTGGTGCCGGCGCCGCTGGGCCTGGGGATGCCTGGTTCCGCAATCACACGGTGTGTTCATCAGCGAGCGTGCACACAATCCAGTACTGCAGCCGCCAGGCGTGGGGGCCTTTCCCTGCAAGGACGATGCCGGGACTCTGCCAGAATGTCGGCCTTTGTTCCAGATTCATTTCTATTTCCTCAATTAGGAATGCTTAATTTAATGGAGTAGTCGGAGCCCCAGAGGAGGAACCACCATCTGATGACTAATAAAATATGCATGCACTGAGAGAGCGCCAGCTCCTGTCTCCTTCCGCCCTGCTCCTTTGTGGGGCTGACTGCCCCTCCCCCCCCACCCCTGGGGCTCTTGGGTCCTTGGTTGGAAGCAGCAGATTCAGGGACCCTGGTGGGGGGGGGGGCGTGAGCTGTTGGCTCCCCTGGAATTCCCTGAGCCAGACCCCGGGTTTTTCTCCTCGCCTGGGACTTGATCCCCATTCTGCACCACGGAACCAGGTCCCGTCAGACTTGGCTGGGATTGTATCGCATCTGACCTTCCCCTTTAACCACTGACGCCCCAGAGCTGATGCATACACTCAGGGTGCCATGTCACCTCCCTCAAAAGGGGGATGCTGTGAGTCCAAGCGTATACTCCAAAAGACACGACCAAGGTATAATTCTAGTACCTGCAAGTGTGATCTTATTTGGAAAAAAGATCTTTGCGGACAGTAATTTGTTCATCGAAGACAGGTCACGTTGGATGAGGGCGGGTCCCAAGCCCGGGGACTGGCGTCTACATAAGGAGGACACATGAAGACACAGATTAACAGAAGAGGCCCGCTGATGGATAGGAGCAGAGACCGGAGGGAGACAGTCACAAACCACAGAAGGCCTGGAGCCCCCGGAAACTAGAAGAAGCAGTCAGGAGCCTCCCCTAGAGCCTTCCAAGGGAGCATGACCCTTCGAGACTGGGAGAGGGTGAACTTCTGCAGCTCTAAGTTGCCCACATTGTAGCCATTCTTGGCGGTGGTCCTGGGAGAGCCCTACAGGGAGATTAACAGGGTTGTTGGAGAGATCAGAATAATGCCAGTCACACTGCCTGCTAAAGATCCTTTCCTTCTTCGGTCTTGCTGAGTTCCCGGGGAGGCAGGCGCTGCGGTGCTCTCTTCCGCAGTGAGGGCACTGAGGCCTCAGGAGGGAAAATAGCCCCCCGAGCATGGACGCTGGTTCAAGTGGGTCTGGGATGAGGACTGAGGCCAGCCGGCCAGCACCCCGTGTCTCTTGAGTGCCGTACCTGCCTGTCTTTCTCGTGGCAGCAGAGGTGATCACCCCAAATGTAGCAGCTAAAGCCAGCCCTGGTCAGTTAATAGATTGATCTCTCTACCTACCTGTATATAAAATGTATTATTTTTCTTGTCAGTGGTAATATGGGTTCCTTGTAGAAGATCCATCCCATAGTTCCACCACTCAGGGATGGCCCCTGCTAATACTTGGGTGCATCTCCCCCCCACCCCGTCTTTATATCTGCCTAGCTATTGTTGATTAAGACACACACACAAACATAGGTAATGAACTACTCATTTCCCCCTAATTCTTCTGTCTGTTCCCCTGTCTGTGCCCCACGTGGCACCAACTCATATGGTACCTTTGTGTAAGTTAGCAAAAGGTGCCCCCTCCAGGCAGGGGCACATGGTTTAGCAGGTGGAAACCAAAATGTCCTTTTGCAAACCAGCCCTGCCCCCAGAGCACATAGTCCAATGAGCAGGTGCGTTTTAGAATTCACTCTCATCTTGGCTGCTCGGAGGGGGGCCTTTGTGCAGTACCCAACCTGCCCAACCATATGCGGTGGCCCTGGGCACCAAAAGCAATCTTGAACAATGTGGGCATTTCCCCAAATATGTATTAATCAAAGATTCATGCAAAATTCATTGCAAATTACAAAACCATAGTTGGGATAAGTGGAACCCAAATACTTTGGCTCCGGAGTTGTTGTTTAAATCCCTCTTCGAGGTGAAATGCCCATTTCTGTCTCCTTGGCATCTAGCAAAGTACTTGGCATAGAGGAGATGCTCTGTCTTTATAAAACTGAAATGAAATGCATAGTGCAGTGGTTTTAAAATATATCTGCAGATTCTTGGACACTCCCCCTATGAAAAGGTGGGGTCTAATTCCTGTTCTCTTGATGGTGGGCTGGCCTTTATGAGTTGCCTCTACCCCATCAGTGCCGGGAGGATCGCTGCATGACGGCCGAGGCTAGGATAAAAGACAATACAGCTTCTGCCTGGTTGTCCCTGCCCTTGCCTAACACGTGCCGCTGGAACTGGGAACCACCACGGCATGAGGAAAGCCAAGCAGCCCCATGGATAGACCACGTGTTGGTGTTCTAGCTCCAGTCCTAGCCGGGGCCCTGACCGGCCGCCGATGTCTCCTGCAGGAGGTGGAAGATGATTCCAGACCCCACCTTCATGCTGCGCCCATTGAGGCTGTGTGGAGTAGAGACTCGCCTCTGTACCAAGCCTCACCGACTTGGAGATTTGTGAGCAAAATAAATGTCACTGGGCATCAAAACTGGGAGAAAACCATTTACGTTTTACTGGCAAAGTGCTGTCCAGCTTGCAGATCCCTTTCCCGCTATTTTCTCAGCTACCTGGGGCACACCAGTGGGTGAAGGATGATGGTCTCCAGGGGAGGAAGAGAGACTTGATGGGGACTGGAGGCAGGACAGCTTGAAGCCCCAGCTCCTAGTCCTTTAAACGCCATGCCCTTTCAGTCTCCTGAAGGAGTGCTCTGGCTACAGATATCCTCAGAAGGGATCACCTGTGGGGATTTTTCCAGAACTCCAATTTCAAAGGATTCTGAAATGAGGCTGATTGAATCACAGGTCTTGGTTTGGAACGACATCACTGAGCGGATGCCCCCGGGGTCAGCTTAGCTTCTTCAGACCAGAGGGAAGAAACAGCAGGGGTCAGGACTCCTAAGCTCCCAGGGCCTCTGCATCCTGGCCTATCAGCTAAGGGAAGGGTCAGCCACAAAGGAAATGGGATGAGAAGGCAGAAGAAAACCTGGTGGGGAGTAGGAACCTCAGCCGGATTAGCAAGTGACCAGAACTAAGTCATCAAAGGACCTGGATGAAAGGCTGGAGATCACTCAGGGAGAGTTTAAACACAGACCGCTTAAGTGGTAACAGACCCAGAGTGGGGGATCAAAGAGCACTTCAGAATCACAGCACAGCCGGCCCTGGGAGCTGCTTCCATCGTGGATCTAGGGGCAGGCGGGGCCAGGAGGGGTGTGTGCTGACACAGCAAGACTTCCCCTTCAGGCCCAGCCTCCCCTCCTACTCCTGAACAGGTAGGACCCTACTGAGCAGCCATTGGCTTGTTTCCCCTTTGTATTTGGGAATAATTATAGACTCACAAGAAATTGAAAAAAAGAAAAGGACCCAGGACTGGAGCTAGAACACCAGCACTTGGTCTTTCCATGGGGCTGCACCACCTCTGTGCTCAGTGATGCGTGGGAAGCAGGAAGCTGGGAGAGATGGGCCCCCTTTGCTGGACTCAGAGCTCCCTGGGTGTCACAACTGTGCCTTTGTCCACTTTTCTCCTTCCCATGCCAAGCACAAGGTGCCAACTAGCTGTGCCCAGTAATGCCCAGCCCTTAGACTGCGGCTCCCTCCCGAGGATAACAGCGGGTGTCTTATCCAGTGGACCCAGATGGGACCACGGGGAGTTGGAGAGACCAAGAGCATGCGGGAATGTAAGGATGGGTGGGAGGCAAGCCTTTGGAGCCCTAAGGAGCAGTGTGCGAAGAGGGACCTGAAATTCTGGTTTCCCAGGACAGAAAATACAAGTCTGGGGGCCAAAGCTTGCTGCCCACTTTTTCTCTTGCCAAGTAAAGTCCATCCCTTAAGCCAACGCTCGAACGCTCAGGTACACACAAACCTATGTACAAAGAGCAACCACTACCATCTCCTGCCGCAACTCACACACACACACACACACACACACACGGAGGAAGAGCAATATTTTGGAATCAGGTTGAACTTTAAACTGAAGATGTGTGGAATTTCTTTTTTTTTTTTCCACTTCATTCATTTGGAGATCGTGCATTCGCATGAGCGAAAATTGGCTCATTTTAAAAATTAGGAGATGCTTTTTTTTTTTTAACAATAGTTCCTCTACCGACTATGCAAAATCTAACTATAGCACATTGTCGTGCCCATCGATTAAAGGAGACACACCCTATCCATGTATGTGTGTGTATATACACTTTGTGTAGACCTATATACACAGTGAATCTTCCTCTCATTTCCCAGTGGGCGGGACAGAGAATAAAAGATGCATATAAAATTTCATCGCTGCTCGGAAAATTGGCTCTTGAGGGGTGAAAAGAATCTTGGCTCTTGACTTGGTTCGTGGTTCTGCAAAGGACCCAAGTACAGAAGCACGCACGTGTGTATCTGTAGTATACATTCAAAATGTCATGGGCTATTAAAATGTCATGGGTGGGTGCGGAAATTAGGAAGCAGTGTCTAAAAGACTCTCTAGGAAGGTGACAGTGGATGAAAGGCCGTGAGGAAATGTCACTGCATGGACCTAAGGGATCAACATTTGGTCAAGGGCAAGTCTTGACTTAGAGAGGATACCCTCTAGGTGCCGCCTGGAGCTTTAGGAGCGTGTGTTAAAATCATCAGCGTTTGCTGTGGGTCAGGCATACTGCCAAGCCCTTCAAATGCATCTTTTCACACAAGGCTGAGAGGCGAACACACACATTATGCCCTTTTTACACGAGGGGACACGGAGGGCAGAGACGGTCTGGTACCTGCACCATCAGGGTCCCACTGTTCTTAAGCACTGTAGGTTGGCTCAGACCCAGGACATCTGACTGATTTATTTAAGATCAGGGTTTTCTGGGGGTCTTGCTTACAGCTGCTCCAGGATGGTAGAGCTGGCATTTCCCTTTCCTCATGAAATTTAAAGAGTCTGGCCAAATGTTCTGGCCAGAGTCTCGTTCGTGGGATTTGTCTTACCCAGACTGGGAATCATTTGCATGGCTCCAGCAGGTCCAGATGCTGGAGGTCAGAATAGCAAGCCGCAGGCCCGTCAAAGGAATGATGGGTCTCCCATGCCCAGCGATTAAGAGGGGATTCTCAGCTGCAAACGTGGCCCTCGGCTTCCGGATGGAAGTCTCTCATGCTAATTAAATAACTATGACTGTGGCTTGGTGCTGCACACAGCTTTACCCCGAGGCCATGCAAGGACCTGCCTGTGAGGACAGTGGTGCCACCATGCTTTGTGATCAGGAAGGAAAACCCGGCTCTCCAAGGGCAATGGGAATGCACCTCCAGACAAGGCGTGTCTCCACCATGGGAGAAGATCTGGTCTAGACCCATGTAAAGAAACTCTGGTTTGGGGCACCTGGATGGCTCAGTGGGTTAGGCCACTGCCTTCGGCTCAGGTCATGATCTCAGGGTCCTGAGATCGAGTCCCACATCGGGCTCTCTGCTCAGCGGGGAGCCTGCTTCCTCCTCTCTCTCTGTGTCTGCCTCTCTGCCTACTTGTGATCTCTCTGTCAAATAAATAAATCAAATCTTTAAAAAAAAAAAAAAAGAAACTCTGGTTGACTGATTCTATCTTTCCTTATTGCCCGTCCTCCACACAGCGGCCGGTCAATGCATTTAACGCAGAGACCACGATGCATCTCAGCTCAAACACTCCTAGAGGGTTCTCCCTGAGCCATGGCAGTAGTTGTCAACCCCGAGCCACACGGTCCTTTGACATAATTATGGAGAGGGACCTGAGAATACACACAGGCAGCAACCATTGTATATGGACTAGATAAGCGCCCTCGTGGGTCTTGCTCATGTGACTCCTTTCATGCAATGCTTCCATCTCCAAGTTTCAGTTGGCCATGGCTTTCCTCTGGGTCCTTCAGCTCTCTGGAAATAACCAAAGACCAACCAAATGAGAACAAGCAAAGGATATTCAAAACTTGCCAAGACCCAGGTGGTGTGGGCCGACTCCCTTGCCTTTTGGCGGAGGCTCCAAGTGGGCAGCAGAGGAAAGATTTGTGGTAGAAACAAGAGAAGCTTAAGGTGTGCCCTGGTTGCAGGCTGTTGGCTTGGGGAGGCTGGATGTGGGCCAGTTGGAAGTAGAGACTTCGGTGATAGCTTACGGGTATATGTTTGGCTTTCTCTGGTTGGCTCCCCATTGGCATAAGGGACAAAAATTAAGGGGGGCTGTTGGTGGTTAATCAAGTCCTCCTCCTTTGGTGCCAACTGTTCCAGAGGTGTGGCTTCCTGGACTGGTTGCTAGAGATAGTGGTCTCACTTCGTACACTTGGACTTACAGATGGCAGCCTGGCTTCCTGGGCCGGTTAGTGTAGACAGTGGGGGGTGGTCTCCTGGGGCAGTTCTACAGACCGTGGGTCCGAATTCTATTTTTATATCTTGTCTGACCATTGTCTGTGTGCATATTCAGCTTTTTATAATGAACACATAAACATAGAAAGTCTTGGCTCTCACTTTACATTCACATTTACTGACAGGTGACAGGTGGGGATC
>PISX010017907.1:0-42122 GCA_004024625.1 Mellivora capensis | reverse complement strand
TTGTTTTTTTTTTGTTTTTTTTTTTTTTTTTTTTTTTTTTTTTTTTTTTTTTTTTTTTTTTTTTTTTTTTTGCCCTTGCTTCCCTTGCCTTTGGCAATGTTCCTAGGAAGAAGTTGTTGTGGCTGAGGTTGAAGAGGTTGCTGCCTGTGGTCTCCTCAAGGATTTTGATGGATTCCTTTCTCACATTGAGGTCCTTCATCCATTTTGTGTCTATTTTTGTGTGTGGTGTAAGAAAATGGTCCAGTTTCATTTTTCTGCATGAGGCTGTCCAATTTTCCACATACCATTTGTTGAAGAGGCTGTCTTTTTTTCATTGGACATTCTTCCCTGCTTTGTCGAAGATTAGTTGGCCATAGAGTTGAGGGTCTATTTCTGGGCTCTCTATTCTGTTCCATTGATCTATGTGTCTGGTTTTGTGCCAGTACCATACTGTCTTGATGGTTACAGCTTTGTAATAGAACTTAAAGTCTAGAATTGTAATGCCAACAACTTTGGACTTATTTTCAACATTCCTCTGGCTATTTGAGGTCTTTTCTGGTTCCATATAAATTTTAGGATTATTTGTTCTATATCTTTGAGAAAAATTAATGGTATTTGATATTGATTGCATTAACGGTGCAGATTGCTTTAGGTAGCATAGACATTTTCACAACATTTGTTCTTCCAATCCATGAGCAAGGAACATTTTTTCCATTTCTTTGTGTCTTCCTCAATTTCTTTCATGAGTGCTTTACAGTTTTCTGAGTGCAGATTCTTTGCCTCTTTGGTTAGGATTATTCCTAGGTATCTTATGGTTTTGTGTGCAATTGTAAATGGGATCGACTCCTTAGTTTCTCTTTCTTCTGTCTTGTTGTTAGAAATGCAGCTGACTTCTGTGCATTGATTTTATATCCTGACACTTTACTGAATTCCTGTATGAGTTCAAGTATATTTGGAGTGGAGTCTTTGGGTTTTCCACATAAAGTATCATATCATCTGCAAAGAGTGATAGTTTGACTTTTTGCCAATTTGGATGCCTTTAATTTCTTTTTGTTGTCTATTGCTGAAGAGTGATAGTTTGACTTTTTGCCAATTTGGATGCCTTTAATTTCTTTTTGTTGTCTATTGCTGAAGTTAGGACTTCTAGTACTATGTTGAGTAGCAGTGGTGATAATGGACATCCCTGTCATGTTCCTGACCTTAGCTGAAAAGCTCTCAGTTTTTCTCCATTGAGAATGATATTTGCTGTGGGTTTTTCATAGATGGCTTTGATGATATTGAGGTATGTACCCTCTATCCCTACACTTTGAAGAGTTTTGATGAAGAAAGGATGCTGTACTTTATGTCAAATGCTTTTTCAGCATCTGTTGAGAGTATCATATGGTTCTTGTTCTTTCTTTTATTAATGTATTTTATCACATTGATTGATTGGCTGATGTTGAACCAACCTTGCAGCCCAGGAATAGATCCCACTTGGTCGTGGTGAATAATCCTTTTAAGGTACTGTTGGATCCTATTGGCTAGTATTTTGATGAAAATTTTCTCATCCGTGTTTATCAAGGATATTGGTCTGTAAGTCTCTTTTTTGATGGGATGTTTGTCTGGTTTCGGGATCAAGGTAATGCTGACCTCATAAAATGAGTTTGGAAGTTTTCCTTCCATTTCTATTTTTTGGAACAGTTTCAAGAGAATAGGTATTAATTCTTCTTTAAGTGTTTGGTAGAATTCCCTGAGAAGCCATCTGGCTCAGGCTCTTATTTCTTGGGAGATTTTTGATGACTGCTTCAATCTCCTTACTGGTTATGGGTCTGTTCAGGTTTTCTATTTCTTCCTGGTTCAGTTGTGGTAGGAATGCATCCACTCTAGAAGAATGCATCCATTTCTTCCAGATTGTCAAATTTGCTGGCATACAGTTGCTCATAATATGTTCTTATAATTGTTTGTATTTCTTTGGTGTTGGTTGTGATCTCTCCTCTTTCATTCATGATTTTATTTGGGTCCTTTCTCTTTTCTTTTTGATAAGTCTGGTGGGGGGTTTATCAATCTTATTGATTCTTTCAAAGAACCAGATCTTAGTTTCATTGAAATGTTCTACTGTCCTTTTGGTTTCTATTTCATTGATTTCTGCTCTGATCTTTATGATTTCTCTTCTCCTGCTGGGTTTAGGCTTTCTTTGTTGTTTTTCTCCAGCTCCTTTAAGTTGTAGGGTTAGGTTGTATATTTGAGACCTTTCTTGTTTCTTGAGAAAGGCTTGTATCACTATATATTTTCCTCTCAGGACTGCCTTTGCTGTGTCCCACAGATTTTGAGCAGTTGTGTTTTCATTATCATTTGTTTCCATGAATTTTTTCACTTCTTCTTTCATTTCCTGGGTGACCCATTCATTCTTTAGTAGGATGCTCTTTAGTATCCACGTATTTGAGTTCTTTTCAAATTTCCTCTTGTGATTGAGTTCTAGCTTCAGGGCATTGTGGTCTGAGAAATGCAGGGAATGATCCCATTCTTTTCCTAACTTTTGAGACCTGATTTGTGACCCAGGATGTGATCTACTCTGGAGAATGTTCCATTTGCACTAGAGAAGAATATGTATTCTGTTGCTTTGGGATGGAATGTTCTGAATATATCTGTGATGTCCATCTGGTCCAGTGTGTCATTTAAGGCCTTTATTTCCTTGTTGATCTTTTGCTTGGATGATCTGTCCATTTCAGTGAGGGGGGTGTTAAAGTCTCCTACTATTATTGTATTCTTGTCGATGTGTTTCTTTGATTTTGTTATTAATTGGTTTATATAGTTGGCTGCTCCCATGTTAGGGGCATATATATTTAAAATTGTTAGATCTTCTTGTTGGACAGACCCTTTGAGTATGCTATAGTGTCCTTCCTCATCTCTTATTATAGTCTTTGGCTTAAAATCTAATCGATCTGATATAAGGATTGCCACCCCAGCTTTCTTTTGATGTTTATTAGCATGGTAAATTGTTTTCCACCCCCTCACTTTAAATCGGAGGTATCTTTGGGTCTAAAATGTGTTTCTTATAGACAGCATATTGATTTTTTTTTTTATCCATTCTGATACCCTGTGCCTTTTGATTGGGGCATTTAGCCCATTTACATTCAGGGTAACTATTGAAAGAGATGAATTTAGTGCCATTGTATTGCCTGTAAGCTGACTGTTACTGTATATTGTCTCTGTTCCTTTCTGGTCTACTACTTTTAGGTTCTCTCTTTGTTTAGAGGACCCCTTTCAATATTTCCTGTAGAGCTGGTTTGGTGTTTACAAATTCTTTTAGTTTTCATTTGTTCTGGAAGATTTTTATCCCTCCTTCTATTTTCAATGATAGCCTAGCTGGATATAGTATTCTTGGCTGCATGTTTTTTCTCACTTAGTGCTCTGAATATATCATGCCAGTTCTTTCTGGCCTGCCAGGTCTCTGTGGATAAGTCTGCTGCCAGTCTAATATTTTTACTATTATATGTTACAGACTTCTTGTCCTGGGCTGCTTTCAGGATTTTCTCTTTGTCACTAAGATTGTAAGTTTTACTATTAGATAACAGGGTGTGGACTTATTCTTATTGATTTTGAGGGGGTTCTCTGAGCCTCCTGCATTTTGATGCTTGTTTTGCCATATTAGGGAAATTCTCTACAATAATTTGCTCCAATATACCTTCTACACCCTTCTTTATTTCTTCTTCTTCTTCTGGGATCCCAATTATTCTAACATTGTTTCATCTTATGGTATCACTTGTCTCTCAAATTCTCCCCTCATGATCCAGTAGTTATCTCTCTTTTGCTCAGCTCTTTAGTCTCTGTCATTTTGTCTTCTATATCACTAATTCTCTTCTCTGCCTCATTTATCCTAGCAGTAAGAGCCTCCATTTTCAATTGCACCTCATTAATAGTTTTTTTGATTTCAGCTTGGTTAGATTTTAGTTCTTTTATTTCTCCAAAAAAGGCTTTTATTGCTCCAGACAGTGTTTTTCTAATATCTTCCGTGCCTTTTTTTGAGCCCAGCTAGCACATTGAGAATCATCATTCTGAACTCTAGATCTGACATATTACCAACGTCTGTATTGATTAGGTCCCTAGCCTTTGGTACTGCCTCTTGTTTCTTTTTTTTTTGTGGTGAGTTTTTCCACCTTGTTATTTTATCCAGATAAGAATATATGAAGGAGAGAATAAAATACTAAAAGGGTGGTAAAGACCCCAGAAAATGTGCCTTAACCAAATCAGAAGAGACCCCAAATCATAGGGAGAAGAAAGGGGGTATAAACAAATTCATATATATATATATATATATATATATATATATATATATATATATATAATACTGGTTAATAGAACAGAGCCACCCACTAGATTTGGGGAATATTTTGGTCTCTTAGAATAAACTACTTCCCAAAATTTTAAAGAAAGAAAAACTTATATGTATATATATAAAAATAAAGGTAAACATGATGAAGGGATGGAATATGACTGTAAAGATGAAAATTTTAAGAAGTTCTAAAAAAGGGAGCTGATAAAATAAGTTGGTTGGGAAAAGAAAAAAAAGAAAGTGGAGAGAATTTACTCAGGCTGGAGACTGGAACAAACCCTGTGCTAGATTTAGGGTATATTTTGATGTATTAGAAGTTGTATCCCAAAATTTTTTAGATGAAAAAACCCTATGTGTATACAAAAAATAAAGTTAGATACAATTAAGGATAAAATATGAGTATAATAATTAGGGTTAAAAAATATTTTTTTTAGGAAAGGTATTGTTAAGATAAACTAATTTAAAAAATGTTAAAAGACAAAAGAGTAAATGTAAAAAAAAATAGAATAAGAAAAAAATTTAAAAAATTTAATTAACTTCACAAGGCTAAAGAATCATGGGGAGAAAGTCATGAATTCCATGCTTTGCTTTCCCCTCTTCTGGAATTCCGCTGGTCTCCTTGATCAGTGAGTTTTGTCTTGGCTGGATTTCTACTGATCTTCTGGGGGAGGGGTCTGTTGTAGTGATTCTCAAGTGTTTTTGCCTGAGGCAGAATTGCACCACCTTTGCCAGGTGCCTGTCCAAGCAATCTGCTCAGTTCCCTCTTGGGAGCTTTTGTTCCCTGAATGCTTTCCATAGAGCTCTAGAGGATGGGAATAAAAATGGCAGCCTCCCAATCTCTGGCCCGGAGGAGCTGAGAGCTCAGGGCCCCACTTCTCAGTGTGTTCTTGGAGAAAAGTGCTTAATCACTCCCATCTGCCTGGTCTCTGCCCACACTCTGAGCTCATCTGGCCTGTGACTGAGCATTTCTATCTCTGGCACACAGCCCTGTTTGGGGTCTCCAAACCCAGCAGATCCCTGCCACTCTTCCAGGGATGTCTCTCTAGATCTGCCACTTGTTGTATCCCTGCTCAAAGAGCAGTGGCCTGACTGTGCCACCGTTTAAGGTAACACCCAGCTGAGAGATCATTCCTCTGCTCCATCTCTGTAAGCCAGCTTCCCTGCTCTAATACCTGCAAGCTCTGTGACACTCGGACACCCTCAATCCTCCTGTGACCCTATGGGACCTGAGATCATGCTGTCCCTATGAGGACTCCACCCGGGCTTAGCCTCTGGACAGATGTTCCTCAGTGGAGAAGACTTCCAAAAGTTTGAATTTTATGCTCCATTGCTCCAACATTTGCCAGGAGCCAGCCCCTCCTCCCATGGTCTATCTTCCCCTTGCTTCAGATTCACTTCTCCACAGGTCCTACATTTCATAAAGTGGTCAATTTTCTGTTTCTAGAATTGCTGCTCTTCTTCTCTTCAATCTCCTGTTGGATTTGTAGGTGTTCAGGATGGTTTGATAACTATCTAGCTGATCTCCTGCTACCTGATGTCATCTCAGCCTACCACTTCTCCACCATCTTGACTCATCAAAAATCTATTGATCTTTATCAATAAACTCTAGACTTCTACTTTTATAGGATTATAAACAATATATATAATGTGTAGTTATGATAATAATATAAACCTCAGTGTAGCCACTAAGTTAAATCTCTAATTTTTCTACTTTATGACAATAGGCGATCCATTGGGGACCACCTAGCACAGGTACTGGCAACTCAAAAGCCCACGGGAATTAGGTAGATAATATAAATGAGTGAAAGTTCAGGTATTGGATTAAGCAGAGACTGATAAACTGCAGACATGTATGGCATGTCTAAAAGGGACAACTTCTACCCAGTTGCAATCAATTATTGCTATGCCAAGTGACTTACACAACATAACTTAGAAATTCAGATTTTTATGTTAAGTTCCTTTGTTTTAAATGTTTACTAAAAACATTTTTAAACATTGTTCTAGTCCAACAAAATACTTCAGCCTTTGATAATCTGCTTGCTAATCATCCATTTGTGACTTCTGGTGTAATATCTCATCATAATTTATTTCTGTCCTTGCAGATATCTAATACAAAGTAAACCACAAGGTCCAGAACCTTCAGACCAA
Source organism: Mellivora capensis (assembly GCA_004024625.1). Lineage (NCBI taxonomy): Eukaryota > Metazoa > Chordata > Mammalia > Carnivora > Mustelidae > Mellivora > Mellivora capensis. The sequence continues at coordinate 35,683 of PISX010017907.1, read as the reverse complement.
AATCCAGACCTGATTTGATTTTAGCTTAGAGTCCAGACAAACTGGAAGACTCACCATTCCTCACCCTCAACCTATGAGTCCCTTCCTCACTTTTCTTTTCTGTCCTTCCAGCTGAAATTCTTCCCCTATTTCCATTTCCAAATCATCCCACCCTTCAAGGCCAAGCTCTAGCGCCACTCCTCTATGAAACCTCTTGGGTACTCCCAGCTGGACATGAACTTCTCCTGCTCTGGTGCTCCCCCAGCACATTTGTCCCTATGTTATTTTATATGATTTACTTTTTTTTAAAAAAGATTTATTTATTTATTACAGAGAGAGAGTGCACAAGCAGGCAGAGGCAGAGAGAGAAGCAGGCTCCCTGCAGGGAGCCCGATGCGGGACCCGATCCTAGGACCCTGGGATCATGACCTGAGCCGAAGGCAGCAGCTTAACTGACTGAGCCACCCAGGTATCCCTGCCCCTATGTTCTTATTATCTGACTCCCTGCCTTATCTCTGTACCTAAACAGAGATCTCCCTGAGGGTAGGAAGTGTTCCTCACCTTTATACCCTCTAGAACATTGCTTGTATAAATTATCCAATCTACATTTGTTGAATGAATGAGCTTTAAAGGAATTAGTAAGGGGAGGGGAAACTACATCTTATGTAGACAGTTGCTAGGCAGTATGATGGCAGGGGGCATAGGTGACACAGTGGAACATACACAGACTTGGAGTCAGAGAGACTTGGGTTCAAATTTTGATTTTGACACCTACTAGCTACCTGACCAATTTACACATGTTTCTTTGCTTTTTCTGAATTTCAGCTTTCCCAAACACCACCTTACATTGATCAAAATAAAGGATATAACATGTAAAGTACTTAGTAGAATGCTCGGAGCACCCCATATGTGTGTGCGTGTGTGCGTGCGCGCACACACACACACACGTCTAATCAGAAGTTTCCTTAAACTTCTTTTCTATACATAATGCTCCTAAACAACTTTATGAAACAAACTTGTAGGCTGATCATCCTTCCACCAAATGGGAAGACTGGAAAATTCCAGCAGAATTCCATGAACTTTCCTGGGAATTGTGAAAAATCCATTTTCATGAGATTCTCACATTTTTCTTTGTCAGGTTCTGCCTTTTAGCCATTATCACATTAACCTAAAAGAACCAACCTGCCCCGAAAAAAGACACACAAAGAGAGACCAAGTTTTATGATAATCTTGTTTGGCCCATTTCCTTGAAATCTTTTGTCCAACCTGTGCTTGTTTTTCTATTGATGACATCCAGGATCTGGTCCTGGACTATATGGAATATTTTAAGGAAACATGATTCTGACCTCTGAATGCCAAGCTGACTTCCACAATTTGTAGGCTGGCTTTGGGGAAAACAGCCTTTGATCATCTCAGCTGGGTGGGGTAGCTTTAATAGGAGTTTAAAACTGAAGACTGTGCACATGCAGTCATTTTTGCCCACCCACTTATCTCCAACATTTTGCAAAGCAAGATAGTGGTACATGGTCTCTTTTTGACTCACACAAGTAGTGCCTAAGGTTTAGTTTATTTCATTTTAAAGTCCAGCTCCCTTCATAAAGACTTGTCAGGGGGCAGTCCCCATCATTTAATTGTCAAAAGAGCACCATACCAAGATCAAAGCAGCTGTAGAGATGGAAGGAAAATATTGGGATAACAAAAAAGAGGGAAAGGAAAGGAAAGGAAGGGAAGGGAAGGGAATGGAAGGGAAGGGAAGGGAAGGGAAGGAAAGGGAAAGAAAACAGGAACAAAGGAGGGAAGAACATAGGGAGGGATGGGATTTCAGCATGCTGTTGGGCATCCCCTTCTGCTTGTTTGTGTCTATTAAACGTTCACAGCCAGGCAACTTATGCATCTACGATCCACTGGCAATGTGGGGCTCCAGGACAAGTTATGCTTCATATTCCCAGAGAGGCCAGTAAACTTTCAGGGGCTCAGCCATGACCACAGTCTCTGGGCTTTGAATACACATTTCACACTGGGTTCTGTTTGGCCACTGCCTGGCTTCACAGCTGTGCTGATTGCTCAGTGGGGAACGCCATGTCTGTTCATGAAAGGAATTTAACAAATTAACTATGAACAAAGTCGCTTGGACATAACATAGATTCACACATGCTGTGTCATGCCAAGGAGAAGCTTGTCAGCTTGCTGTTTTCACAGATATGAAAAGAAAATTCCCAGGACCCACCAAATAGATGGAAATACAGCTATGTTTAGAAAAGAAGGCAGGAGATGAGGTGAGGGAACAGGGCAGCACCACAGGCCAAAATGAAAATCCTTAGAAATGCCCACATTAACAGGTCACAAGAGCAGTTAATTAGTGAAAGAGAGGAAAGCTTATTTTAAGTAAGTCCTCACAGATTATTGTAATATATTTTCACGTACAGAAATATATGCAACAGTTTAAAGCCAAACAGTGAAAGAGAAACAATCAGTCTGGATGGCTCCAGGGTTTCTGTTTGGTATTTTACATGCCTCATTTTTAACCACAGAATGATCCCATAAGGTACTTGTTAAGTTAAAAATATAGTGGAGGGAGGCTGAGGCTCAAAAAGAAGTTAAATAGACAGAAAATGTCACAGATTATATGATCCCATTATATGCAATATCCAGAACATGTAAATCAATGGGGATGGGTTTTCAGGGGCTGGGTAGGAGGAGGGCTGGGGAGGGAAGCTTAATGGATCTAAGTTTTCTTTTGAAGTGGTCAAAATGTTTGAAACTAGATAGAAGTAATGGTTGCACAATGCTGGGAAGGCACTAAATGTCACAAAAGTATACACAATCATCACTATCAGTATCATACACTATCAGTATGGCTAATTTTATGATCTATAAATTCACCCCAATTAAAAAAAAAAGAAAGTTAAATAAATTTTGTCTAGAGCTACAGCTGCTAAATGGTAGACTGGAACCCAGGTATGGCTAAATCAGGTCCATAAAAAAGATGAATAGTTTGAAAATTCATTAGTGGTTCATATACAGAACTAATTGTATTTGTAAGCATACAGTGGTCTCTTTTTAATTCTGGTCCTTGGTACATACTACTTCCTCCATATCCTTTTTCCTTAGTTCACCAAGCCTAGACTTTTTGCCTAATTAACTTCTCAGCCGTCAGGCTTCCTTCTTCACCACTATGACCATAACAGATGCTTGGATATATTACTTATTATACTGTATTTTAGCCCTGTTTATTTGTGAGACAGAAGGAGTTTTACCATGGTGGTTAAATAAAAGTATAGTGGTGATGAGGCACTTTTATTAAAGAAAGGCAAAGTTAAATGTCTAGTTTAAATTAAAAACGAAGGTAAATGTATTCATAATAAATATCTCTGGCTGGTGGAAGATTATTTTTTATGCTTTTGTAGGTTTATCTTTATTTTCCAAATTTCCTATGCCAAAGACAAATAAACATTAGTTCAGAAAAAAATTTCTTAAAATATAGAAATATTCTTTAATTTTGTCATTAATCACATTCTCATTGTCTTTATTTTCCTGAAACATCATCACCAAAAACCAAGAGGAAAAAAAAACACCAAACCATCCTGCTTTATTGCATTTCTCTTTAATTTCTAGTATTTTTTTATGTTCAGTTAGCCAGCATATAGTACATCATAAGTTTTTGTTGTAGTATTCAATGATTCATTAGTTGCATATCACACCCAGTGTTCATCACCACATATGCACTCCTTAACACCCATCACCCGTTACCCCATCCACCCACCCCCTCCCTTCTGTAACCCTCAGTTTGTTTTCCAGAGTCCAGAGTCTCTCATGGTTTGTGTCCCTCTCTGATTTCTTCCCATTCAGTTCTTCCTCCCTTCCCTTTTGGTTTTCCACTCTAGTACTTCAATGATGTTTCTTTCTTTTTTTTTTTAACCTTACAGGTTAAAATATTTCATTCATTAATCCGGAATTCATATAAAATTACTCTATTTTTAGCTGCCTAATTGGTTTAAAAGTCTTTGTGAACTGGATTGAAATCCTACTACCACTTATAAATTGCTTATATGGATAAACGTATCCCAAAATTTCAATCCATGTAGAAAAAAAAATTCTGAATACAAACCCTCTCAAGTTGGTAACTGCCTAATCTGCCTTTCTTTCAAGGACCCACTGATGCTAGTTCACGTATCCATACCAAGATCTTAACACCCAGTGGCAGGCATTATTTCCTTCATATTCTGGATGGGGAAACCAAGCTAGAGGGGTTAAATGTTGTATGTAAGCCTCACCCTTAGCATTGCCAAGTTTAACTCTCAATCAAACTTTAAAAAACAAAGCCAATGTGAGGAAGTGACATTTCTTTTGTTTTTAAGAAGAGTTGGAGCATCTTCCATACACTAATATCCTAGAATCCTAGTCCCCTGGAACTGTTGACAATCTGCCACTTTCTAGTCATATTTAAGTTAAGCCCAGTCAACTTCACTAATGCTACAGAACACTGATCTCCCATAGGCCAGGAATGATTTTTCAGGAAGCAATGATGGTGGCAGGTTACAGATAAACTGGCTAGAGATCACAGATGGATTGGATTGTTCATGGAGAAACTGCATAGCCACAGTTAATACTCTGCATAAATCCCTTGATTCGGTGCAAATAGAATTTTGATTTATGACATTAAACCTTTAAATAAAAAAGCAGTATGTTTTTGTTTGACTTAATTTGAAGCATACTAAAATTGTACTCTATTTCTAGAAAGAGTGGATAGCAAGAATGTTCAAGGGGCTTAGCCTATTTTTTAAGCTGTCATTAGAAATGATTAATATTTAAGAGAAATCAATAAAAATTGAATTTGAAAAAATCAATATTTAAGCAAAAGCATTACAAATCACATGACTAACATTGACACCCTTCATATATTAAAAAGGTTTGTTTTCCTGTGGCATATGGGTAATGCTACAGCTGTATGAAGCAAAATTTTAAAGTGGTGATGTATTAGTATGAGCCATAGGGATAAATCATTTTGAAAATAAACTTCAGTCCTTTAAGACAAAGAAAAACATTGGAGTAAATGCCAGCAAATATTAAATCTCATTGTCAAATATGTATTAAATGTAAGTACATATGGATTTATATATATCTGTTTCTAGCAATCTTTCTTCTGTCCCTTCTTGCTCACACAGTAGCTATGTCAAAAAAGCAGACGTGGTATTTAAAATGATAAATACAGTTACGTCCCATTTTAGTTGTGACAGATGTAAAGAATAACAGTATCCTTAAATTCAGAAACAATGCTGCAATAACAATTTCAATGGATTCTCCAAACAAATATATATTCTTTGTAAGTAATTATACATTTATCCCCAGTTCACGGTAGGCTTTTCTATCCTGGTCATCTAGACCACACTATGTGTCTCACAGGCTCTTCTTGGCTCCTCAGGCACTACTGTCCTCAAAACTGGGCATCTCTGGTTCCTACTTGGCTTTTCAAGAGCAGCCTAAGTCTCATTCCAAGAGAGATGCTATTCTGGCCATGTTGTACTGTGCTGGCCATAGGTGACCTGAGTAAAATAATGGAAGAGAACATTTGCCTAAGTCCTCTATTTATAGTTCTTTTACTATACTTCTCATTTAAAATGACTCTTACCTTTCACTCAGACACTTTTGCAATCCCATGTTATGCCACACTGCCCCATGTTCACTCTATTTTAGCCCAACTGGCCTAGACATACAAACAGTTCTTTGTAACTTGCACAAAAGCTTATCAGTTTGCCTCCTTTGTGACCTGCAGACCTAGTTCTAAGGTTTATTAAAAGGATTAGAAATCCAAATTTCTCAAGCATTAGCAATGTGCAGGTTTTACAGTTTCTATGTATGAGTCTTTCTCCTAATTAAATGTCATCTCTCTTTAAATGCAAATCAAAACCACAATGCGATATTACCTCATATCTTATATCTCATATCTTTCAGAATGATTAATGTTAAAAACATAAGAAGCAACAGTGTTGGCAAGGATGTGGAGAAAAAGGTACCTTCATGCACTGTTGGTGTGAATGCAAACTGGTGTAATCACTATGGCAAAATAGTATGGAGATTACTCAAAAAATTAAAAATAAAATCACCATATGATCTAGTAATTGCACTACTGGGTATTTACCCAAAGAAAATGAAAACACTAATTCAAAAAGATATATGCACTCCTACATTTATTGAAGCATTAGTTACAACAGCCAAGATATGGAAGCAATCTAAGTGTTCATCAATAAATGAATGGATAAAGAAGATATATAATGGAAAAAAGTAATAAAGAAGAGTGAACTCTTGCCATTTGAACAACATGGAGGGATCTAGAGGGTATAATGTTAAGTGAAGTAATTCAGTCAGAGAAAAACAAATATGATTTCACTCATATGTGAAACTGAAGAAACAAAACAAATGAATAAAGAAAATAAAGAGACAAAAAAGGAGACTTTTAAATATAGAGAACAAAGTGGTGGTTATCAGACAGGAGGTAGGTGGGGGGATAGATAAAGTAGGTGAAGGGGATTAAGAGTACACTTACTTTCATGAACACTGAGTGATATACAGAATTGTTGAATCACTATATTGGACAACTGAAACTAACACTATGTCTATTATACTGGAATTAAAAAATAAATTGAAAAAATGCTATCTCTGACAAGTGGACTAGGTCTTGACAAAAGAAGAACTGAAATATATATTCAATTTATATATTTTTAAAGATCTTATTTATTTATTTGTGAAAGAGACAGGGAGAATGCGAGAGCGAGAGCATGAGTGGGGGTGAGGGGCAGAGGAAGAAGCAGATTCCCTTCTAAGCAGGGAACCTGATGCGGGGCTCAATTCCAGGACCTAGAGATCATGCATGACCTGAGCTGAAGGCAGACACTTAACTGATTGAGCCACCCAGGCATCCCTATACGCTCAATTTAGAGAAAATTAAAGGATACTTTCAATATCATAGAAATTTTACTATAGTTGAATAGTTATACATAAAGAATAAAAAGGCATTGGAGCAAATTTTAGGATTATGAATAAAAAGTCATAAATTATCTAACATTTCTTCAAGGTGCTTTCTGGAAGGGAGATTTATATTTGCTGACTTTTTTTTTTTTATTCTGAAGCTAGTTAACTTCCTGCCAAATATTATACACAGGTGGGTTAGCCCAATTTCCTTTCAGTCAGAAATTAATCTTTGAGCTATCAAATGGTTCATTCAAATGGACTAGTTTTCTAAGAATTTTGTAAAATTTGAAACATAAAACAAAATGTAAAGTTGGTTGAGTTAATTCCTTTGTCAGGAATGATATCATCAATGTCCATCTCCTGAAATATTATTAAGCCAATCCTGCTTACAGTTCTGCTTACAGAAAACAATGTAAACTGAGATTTTTTTTTCTTTTTTTTCCCTCAAAGCAAAGGACACCATATCCAAGCCTTCAATTCAGGGAGTTCACATGTAGAATTATGAAAGGGAAAGGACAAAGGACACCTATCCAACTAGAAAATCAGATGAATCAAATCTTTCAGATAGCAGTTTCCAGCTCATCTCATATTTAGAATCAAATAAAATTATTTCTATTGTGTCTCTGTTCCATGCACTACATTACTACTTGCTAGTTCACTCATTAATGGATACCTGAATTTATGCATTTATCGAACATATTTATTGAGGGTCTACAATATATTTTAATAAGAAGATGCATATTTAAACAAATAACTAGAACAATATGATGAGTAAAATGGGAGAAAAATCACAAGACACTTGAAAGCAGAACAAAGAGGTATTTAATTCACCCTGGAGTCTCCCTGGAAGGCTTTTCAAAGGGAAACTAGTTTTAAAGGTTGACAATGAAAAAGGGGCAGAAGAAGCATTAGCAAAGACACAGATGTGAAACTTAGCCGACTGTGTGTGCTAGAGCACTTTTGTATCATCAGAACATCTATTTCAAAACAAAGAACTGCATGCAGCAGATGAAGCTGGAGTGATAAGCCAGGACCAGAGGGCCAGGGATTTCTTGAATAGCCAAGGAACTTGGATTATATCCCGCAGGTGATGCAAAGTCACTGAAAGATTTTAATTAAAGGAGCATCATAGATTTGAAATGTAGATTCTTCCTTATGGTACCTGTGTGGTGGAATGGGATGTGAGGCAGAGAAGACTAGAACAGTCAAGTGATTCAAAAATTGTGGTGGCAACTCAGGAAGAGATATAGGGACAGTCAGAAACTGGACAAAGACAGTAGGGTTGAAGAACATGGGGTGGGTTCAGTAAATATTTAAGCTCTAAAATGTGCAAGACTTACTGAATAATGAAAAATGGGTTTGGGGGTTGGAGGGTGAGGAAAAGAGCAGAGTTGAAAATGACAGGTTTCTAACTGGGCTTACTGCTTATGTCACTCAAATAGAGACATAGAGTCCACAATGGGAAACAGGTGTAGAGAGAAGAAGTTCTTTTCAATCAGTTTGGATTGTGCACGGTATGAATTGTGAACGGATAGAGTATCCACCTTAAAGATACCAGAGGGTTGTCCAGGTTGACTGTAGGAACTGTAGGAACAGAAAGTCTGGATTAGAGATAAAATTGTGGAAATAATCAATGGTATAATAGCAGTTTAAAATCCAAATGATGAGATCCAATCTTCTGCTTTATTTTGACAGTAAAAATATAATTTTGATCCCATGAACACAGATATCAGTGGGTCTTAATTTATCTGACTTTTTGGAAACTCTCGGAGTCCTGGACAATATCAAGGACATTCTCCCTTTCTTTTCCTTTCTAATAAGAATATTTTAGTGTTTTTCAAATTGTCTACTATGACCTGATGGTGGATTGTAAAATTAATTTTGTTAATTTGTTAAATATTCAGTTTGAACCAAATAGAAGAGAACAAAATAGACTGGAATAGAAGAGCCTTGAAAACAGAGTGCTCCTCATGTAGTGTGTGAGTGTGAGTGTGTGTGTGTGTTGGGTTGCGGTGTCTGAGTTATGGCCAAAAACATTTGAAATCCCTGGCCCAGACTGAGACAAATTAAAAGTGGTCTCTTTTAGATAGGGGTGAAAAGAAAAAATAAAGATTACTCTAAAAATAGCAAGTTAACATTTAACAGCCAGTTCACATTTGTATTGAGGGAAACAGCTAGAATCAAGGCAAAGGCAAATAAGTCATGGGTTAAGAGAAAAGCTAGGAACTACATAAAGGTAAAATAAAGAATGATATGCCTATGTATATAGAGTTTTGCCTTAAATACATTAAGTATATTTCAATAAAACTGTAAATGAGTTCAATTAAAATATGGCATAAAAGGGGAAAAATATTGAATTAAGGATGAGGGAAGAGAAGTACATCAAAAAAGAAAAATATATTGGTGAAACAAGAAGTGTCCCCAAAGCATTGTCAGAAGGAATAAATAGGTACAAGGACAGCCAGGAGAGTGGGCTGTCATTAGACAAGCATGGTGAAGTGTTTCAAGACCTCCAAACTCAACAAAATTCCCACTTCCAAAATCTCTTGGGAGGAATTGCTATAGAAACTTCAGAAAAGTAGAAGTCGGGCTTGATCTCTTCCTCCTTTGTAAAACATCACTTTGATCTCTATTCTATACCTTAAATTAAGGTAAATTAAAATTAATTTTAAATTTAGAACTTTGTGAATCTGGGGACATTTCAACATGCAAAACTAAGATGAGTAATCATGCTCTAAGGTCTAGATTCTCTTCTAATCATGAAGAAGTTGAAAAAAATATCATCTTTCTTTGAAAACTTCTTACTATCATATTAGAGGATTTGATTCAGCTTCCCTGAGTAACAGGAAAATCTCAAATAACAGCAGCTTTACAAATAAAACATTTACTTCCCTCTCTCTCATTCAAGAAGTACAGAGATAAACAATCTGGGGCTAAGATGATACCCCGCAGTGACAATGACTCTGGCTCTACTGGATGTGACTTTCCTCCTCAAGATTACCTCAGTATTCAATATAGTGGTAGGTACAGAGAAGGGTGAAGTAGGGCATGTCCCTTCACTTTAAGGACATTTCTCAGAAGTTCTATTTATTCGTCACATTTATGTCCCATTGTCCAGTCCTTAATCACATGACCATACCTAGCTGGAAAGAAAGCTAGAAGACAAAGTCTTTATTCTGAGCTCTTTTGTGCCAAGCTATAAATTCTATATGTTTTAATAGACTAGAAGAGATTCTAAGATCGCCACCATCCATATAAAAATACAGTTGACCCTAAGCAACACAGGATTAAACCACATGGGACTATTTACACCCAGATTTTTTATAGTACAGTACTGTAAACATATTTTCTCTTACTTCTGATTTTCTTAACATGATTTTTCACCAGCTTACTTTATTGTAAAAATTGATTATGTAATATATAAAATATACAAGATATGTGTTAATCCACTATTTGTGTTATCAGTAAGGTTTCTGGTCAATAGTAGGTTATTAGTTAAGTCTTGGGGAGGTCAAAAGTTATATGCAAGTTTTTGACTGGGTGGGGGTCAGCACTCCTAATCCCTGTATGGTTTAAAGGGCAACTGTAGTCCTCTTCCTAAAGAAGCTTTTCATTTTTCTTGGGACTGAGAGGTTTTCTAAGATGCAGACTTTGGTACTAAAAGTGAGAAAGTTCTGGTAAACCAGGATTACGTCTCACCCTACCTTTGACAAAGTCAAAAATAATATATACTTATCTTCAATAATACTGGCAACCCTAAAGCCACTTTTGGAATGCCTTTTTAAAATATAACCTTCAAAGCCTGAAGTTGATTTATGAAAATGTCAGTAGAAAATCTTCATCACTGAGGACAGATTTTATTTCTCCAAGTAGTCAAGACTCATTTAGAGAAAAATCTGATAAAGGAGGTCAAGCAGGAAAGTAGTCTGACAATAAACCAAAATACATTTTAAGAACTATTTTAAGCACTGATAACATTGTTGAAATGAGACACAAGTCTTCCGAGATTAAGAGTCTCTTATGATTTGTATCCCTCTCTGGTTTCCTCTTAATCTCAGGAAACAAACTGAGGGTTTCCGGAGTGGAGAAGGGTGGGAGAGGTGGGGTGGCTGGGTGATGGACATTGGGGTGGGTATGTGTTGTGGTGAGTGCTGTGTATTGTGTAAGACTGATGAATCACAGAATTGTACCCCTAAAATAAGTAATACATCATATGTTAATAATAATAGTAAAAAAGGCTCAAATCCTCTCATGGGGCTACACTGAAAGGAGATAATTGCAAAGAAAAAAAATTTGCTGATTTCCAGGCACAACCCAACATATTTTTAAAAATCAATACAGCATAAAAAATTAATACAGGATAAATGACATTAATTAATAAAAGACTACAAATATTAACAAGATATATTTAATTCCTTTAAAAATAAGATCTTCTTTAAGTATATTTGTATTTGAATTTTTTTAAAAAGACATTTTAATTTTCAGGGAATCTGCATTAGTTTTTAATTGTGATTTGGCACCAATACGGTCCAAGAGGTCATTTCCCATTACAGTCTCTGGAGTTGTCCTGAGCTGCTTTTATAACAAATGATACAAACCAAAAAGTGCTCAATGTAGGGAGATCAATCTGATGGCTTTTCTAATAATAGTCCTTGCACAGTCTGGAATGCTGTGGGCTTCTCTTTGGCCATAAGGGGAGGGAATGGCAAGGACCTGCTGCAACTTCATCTTGACTTGTCAAAGCTGGACCATATTTTATTTCACAGAATCAGTAGCAATATCTCAAAACACTTGCTGTGGAGGAGGACAGAATAGGACGATTTCATTTGGCATTTCAATAAAGCAATTTGTACTATTAATGGAGAAGTTAATGAAAACAAGTCCTCCCCAAAAAGGAACTAGCTCTGAGTCCGCATTTTAGACCTTCCAGCACTGAAGAGTTTGTTGTTTTCACTGACAGGTAGGCTAATAAAAAGTCTTTCTGCTATGGAGAAAAGAAAATGCATTTTGTCACCCTTATCATACATGAATACAAACTTCTTCCAGAAGTGAAACCATGAGAAACTAATAAGCAGCTATTTGGCAAAGGAAGAGGAGGCAACATTTAGGCCTTGGAAGATTTTACTCCCAAATTAAATGTCATCTTATATTCTGCTTTGCATAAAATGTACCTAACTCTATTAGATTGTTCTATTTACCAAAAAAGTGAATTAAGACCTTTGGCCTAACTTCCTGGTTTCTGTGATGTGCTTTCATCCACCTCATAAAGGTGTTTGGTTTTGGTTGGTTTTGTTTTGATGGGAATCAGTGCTGGGAATATTGGCACAGTGGAAAGCCCAGGAGCCACCTTCCTTAAGATGCCAGGAAAGTGCTTCTTCCTTTACTCCATCCATTTGTTCCTACCACAATATGAATTAAGACTCTCTCTTCCATTTTTTACATCTCTTTTCATAAAGTATATGTAGTAAAGAATAATTACCATTTTATAGCATTTCATAACTTGCAAAGTGCTTTCTAAATCAACATCTTATCTTATCCTCCAGTAACACTTCTAGATTAATATTATTTTGCCTATTTTACAGACAAAGAAATTGAGGTGTGATAGGTTTAAATATCTAATTCAAGATCTCATAGCTAAGAAGTGGCTAAAAATTCCATTTTTTGAGCCTAAATTCAACACTTTAACTCCAATACTAAAAATTCTACCTGAAAGGTTGTCAGAATTCCTTCACGCTGCTCATCAGAGGACAAAACGAAAACAAAACCAGTTTAAAGTTTGGACACACACACACACACACACACACACACACACCCCAAATAGGGGGAAGAAGGTGGTCGACCCTCTTGGAGAGTGTATGATGAAATCTGTTAAGTCCTTTCCACAGAAAAAGTCATTTGCCTACATAAAAACTTGACAATTTATGGGAATTTATTGAGTCCCCTTAGCTCATCTGTTGAATGCCTCTTGCACTGAAATTTTTAGATGTCAACAACATCTAAATCTATGTTACCAATACATCAACCAGGCATTTTCATGTTCTCCTCTTAGTGAGTACCTCAATAGCATTAGACACTGGCTGCCATTCCTTTTTTTTGAAATGTTTTCCTTCTTTGGCTTCTGTGATATCACAGAAGGTTTTCCTCCTACTTCTCTGGCTGTACCTTCTCAGTCTTTGTTAGCTCATTCCTTTCTATGTGGTCTAAAAATGCTTCAAGTTTTTCAGCACTTAATATGTTTCAATTTTATTAATATTTTGAAAGAACTAATTTCAGCTTTATTGATTTTCTCAGTTTTCATCTGATTTCTATTTTAGTGATCTTGACTTACCAGTATTTTCCTTCTACTTAATTTGAGTCTCATTTTTTTCTTCTTTTTCTACTTTTTTAAGGTAAAAGCTTTGATTATTGATTTAAAATCTTCCTTTTTTATATAATAAGGATTTTAAGATTATTTTTCCCTCTAAATAAAATTTTAGCTGAATCCTACAAATTTTGATATGCTGTTTTCATTTTCCTTCTTCAAGTTTTCCTTGTAATTTCTTCTTTGACATTTAAGTTATTTAGGAGGAATATTTTGGTTTCTAAATATTTTTGTATTTTCCGAACAATTTATTTTTATTAATTTTTCATTTAATTCCACTGTGGTCAGAGAATATATTCTGTACAATTTAAATTCCCTTAAATTTATTGAAATATCTTTTAGACCCCAGCATATTGTTCCATGTGCATGTGAAAGAATGTTCATTCTGCTGTTGTTAGGTGGAGTGGTCTATAGATGTCCATTAGGTCAAGTAGGTTGATAATGTTGGTCATATCTTCTGTGTCCTTATGGATTTTTTATATCTATTTGTTTTATCAATGCCTGAAAAATATTTGCCTATTTTTCCATCTAGTTCTTTCAAATATTGCTTCACACATTTTGAAGTTCTGTTTTATATTTATATATATATGACATTTAGTTCTTAATAAATTGAACTTTTATTATAAAATGTCCTTATTTATCTCAGTTGATGCTCCTTTTCTATGTTAAATGATATCAATGCAGCTATCATACAGTTAGTATATGTATGGTATATATATTTTTTCTGTTCAGTTAGCCAACATCTTTGATATAGTGTTCAATGATTCATTAGTTGTGTATAACACCCAGTGCTCATCACAATATATGCCTTCCTTAATACCCATCATGGGGCTATCCCATCCCGCCCACACCCTTCCTTTCTGTAAACCCTTAGTTTGTTTTCTGGAGTCCAGAGTCTCTGGTGGTTTGTCTCCCTCTCTGATTTATTCCTGTTCAGTTTTCCCTTCCTTCCCCTGTGGCCCTCCATGCTATTCCTTATGTGCATGGTACATTTTTTTCCATCTTGTCACTTTTTAAAAAATTTTTATTTATTTTTTTAAAATTTCTTTTCAGTGTTCCAGAATTCATTGTTTATGCACCACACCCAGTACTCCATGCAATATGTGCCATCTTGTCACTTTTAACTTATCAGTGTCTTTATATTTATATTAAATATCTTATAAACAGCATATATTTCGTTCTTACTCTCTTGTTCAAGCTAATGATCTCTGCCTTTTAATTGGCTCTTCTCTAAAGCAGAATGAGGTAAACAGAACAATATTATGTAACATTTTACATAACATGTAAAGTGGCATAAAATTAATTCAAATTAAGTTGTAAAAGGTTTAGAATACATGTTTTAATACCAAGAGGAGACACAGAAAATAATGCAAAGAACTATAGCTAGAAAAGATAAAATGGAATGTTAAAAATTGGGAGGGAGACAAACCATAAGAGACTCTTAATCTCAAGAAACAAAATGAAGGTTGCTGGGGGTTGGGGAGTAGGGATAAGGTGGCTGTGTTATGGACATTGGAGAGGGCATGTGCTATGGTGAGTGCTGTGAATTGTGTAAGATTGATGATTCACAGACCTGTACCCCTGAAGCAAATAATACATCACATGTTAATTTAAAAGAAGGAAGAAAAAAATAAAATAAAGTAAAAGTAATCAGTGATTTGGTTCTAAAGGCTATATATATATATATATATATATAATTAGTCCAAAGAAGAAAAGAAAGAATAAGAAAGCAATAGAAAAAAAATAGCAAGATGGTAGACTTAAACTCAACCACATCAAAAAATTAAATTTAAAGACTTTTTATTTCTACATATATTACAAGCCCCACAATACATTTTATTATTTTTGTTTTTAGTCAATTATCATTTAAAGAATTTTAAAATAAAAAACAAATGAGCCATGTTTAATATTTAAAGTGCTACTGCAGTATTTTCTGGCTTACATTGTTTCTGAGCAAATTAAGCCATTACCTTTTTAAAAAATTTATTATTATTATCATTATTATTTTAATGTTATGTTAGTCACCATTTAGTACATAAGCAATTGTCTTTATGGCTATTACCCTCTACATAATGTCTTTTTTTTCTCCCACTGCTTTAAGAGTTTTTCTTTATTTTTGGTTTTCAATAATATGGTTATGATGTGCCTTATGATGGTTTGTTTGATATTTATCCTGCTTGAGATTTGTTGAGTTATTTAGTCTATATTATTATTACTTTCCATCATATTTGAAGAATTTTTAGCTGTTATTTCTTCAAGTGATTTTTTTAACCTATTTATTTATTTATTATTTTTTAATTTTTTAATAAACATATAATGTATTTTTATCCCCAGGGGTACATGTCTGTGAATCACCAGGTTTACACACTTCACAGCACTAACCATAGAACACCCCTCCCCAATGTGCATTACCCCACCCCCCTTTCCCGACCCCCCTCCCCTCAGTTTGTTTTGTGAGATTAAGAGTCACTTATGGTTTGTCTCCCTCCTGATCCCATCTTGTTTCATTTCTTCTTTTCCTCCCATCTTCAAGTGATTTTTTTGCCCCATTTTTTCTTTCTTCTCTTTACAGTATTCCATAGACTGCTTATATTAACCCTGAAGATTTCTTTGTTTATGTTTGTTTTCAATTTTTTTCCTTTCTGTTTCAATTAGATATTTTTTATTAATATCTCCTAAAGTTCAGTGGTGCTTTTTTCTTCTCCTGTCCAATTCAGTGTAAATAACATCCAATAAAAATGTTGATTTCAGATATTTTTATTTTTTGCTTCTAGCATTTCTATTTTTTTCTTTATGATAATGTTCATTTCTCTCCTGAAGTATCTTATATTTTGACAACACACTCCTCTTTTTTTTCTGTAAATGCTTTAGTATTATAATAGCTGTCTTAAGGTCTATTCTGCCAGTTCAGATAACTGGACCATCTACAGGTCTTCTTTAGTTAAACATATTTGATTTTGATTATAGGTTATATTTCCTTACTTTTCCATATATCTTATAATTTTAAAAACATAAAACAATAGATAATGAAATATATTTCTTCATTTATTTTGCTTATTTTATAGAGATTGTAAGCCTTTTTCTCTATACCTAGAATTAAGCTGATTTAGAACTGGACTTCAACTCTTATTAGATTGAGTTAATCTATGATTAACCCAAATTCTAACCTTTTGAAGCAAAGTTAACTTTTTCATCTTGTCAATATTTTAGCTGGGTTGAAGTTGGGCTTTCAATTTGGATACTTTTGGCATTTTCTTTGATTCAACTAAAGCAGTGCCCTTGAATTCAAACTCTAAAAATGTACAGATATCTGTAATTTCTCTCTTTTCCAGATCTTCACTCAATCCACTTTCTCAACAAAATAAATAGTGTGAAAAAAATTTTCAGGCAAAGTAATTTTGTTGTTGCTGTACCTGTGACTCTTTCAGCTTCGTGTCTATTTCCCTGGCCCATGTTTTTGTTGAAGGTTCAGCTAATTTCTCTTCGTCCCTGCAGACTCTTTATCTGTGTCACACTGTTTCTTCTGTTCATCCCACCCGGACCAGAAAACTGCCCCTTGGCCTTGAAACTAGACCAAAGTTTTCTGCTCATCTGTGAAAATCTCATTTCCTTCTGGAATTCTCTTTATCAGGGTTTCCAGTGACTACTGCTCTTTTCTAGCCCATAGGAAAAAAATAGTTTTTATCTCTGCGGGATTCTTGGCACCATGAGAGTAGAAGTCTTTTGCATTTTTCTACATTCTAACTGGTAGTAGAACACCAAGGTCATGTCTTTTTTCTCACCATTAAATCTCTAGTGCCTAATACAGTGATAGAAACACATAAAAATCTCTCTAAAATAAATAAAACTCTCTAAAATATCTGTAGCACATACATAAAAATGGAATGAAGGTGATTCAGATATGTGGGGGAAATAAAATATGATATTCACTGTTTAAGGGATAAAATAATACATGGTAGTCCAGAACTGAAATATTTTTAATGATATTTTAAACAAGGATATCATTGTCTTTGAAAAGATAAATTATGGTTGGTCATAATATCCATGACTTGACACTATTCCTAGATCAAAACAAATAGGGAGTTAGGGGAATTCAGGCAACAACCTTGGATACAGAGATAAAAATCTAGGTCTTGGGGAAAATGGCAATCATTTATGAAATTCAGCAGATTAAGAAATGAAAAACATCATTAGGGAAATACTCCTAATGGAGCATTTATCTCCCCAAAGGCTCAGAGCTCTCTATTAGCATAATCTTTGCCTACAGAACAAGGTTGTAATATCTACAGATAAGTGGGATTCTTTGTTTCTTATCTTGCTTGAGTCCCAGCTTCTTTATGTTTATCTGATTCTCTTGGAAAACTGAAAAGTTTTAGGATTTGACATAAAGCATGAAAAGAGGTCTAGTATGCAAGTGAAGATCAAGTGTCCACCTGATGTGTGGCAAGATCAGTAAAGTTTGGGCATTAGGCCAAGGCTGGCATCCAACTATACAAATGGAAAAGGCATTAACCTACTGGTAGCAATGCTTAGAATTATATTCCTTATTCCAAGACTTCTCAGGTCTCCAAATCTAGAAAGCACATGTGGATTAAAATAACAACAAAAAAAAATTAAGTCTTTCCATTACACATTTTACCACATTATTTTATTAAATTGAAAATAAGTACATTTTAAAATACCTACTAGCAAGAAAAGGTATAGAATATGGATGCCATCAAATAGTGTTGAATTGCCCATTTATCTCCCACTTATGAATTGTGCCACATGTTCTGACCCTCAGAAGGCATGCAATGAGTGACTCTTAGCCAGCAAGGGATCTAATAGCCTATATTAGGTCCATTCTCCACTAGTGCCAATGATATTACTCAAATACTAAAATGCTGATATCAATAGCGTTGTGTTGGAGTTGATGTTGTTATGTTGACATTGGCATCATTTTGTTGGCATTAAGCCTGTTGGCCTAGCCCCTCTATACACAATCATTATTGCATCAAAGAATTTATTCAATGCCTGTTTCACTGTATTTTTCTATTAGATCTGCCCTTAAGATGTGACAATATGTGAATAAAAAAATAGTAGCAGCCAAAGACCCAAGCAGTGAAGTAAACTTCAAATAAATATGTATGTATGTGGAGATAGAAATAGGTTTATTGCAAAGGGGGTGGCTGAATATAAAATTATGGAAGGAATGGGGTCAAAGAAAATTTTCTACTTTCCAAAGGACCCAGAAAGTTTTCCCTGAAGTATGAAGCTAACAGAAGTTCTTAAGAAGGAAAGGAGTGTGCACATGTATGATGATTCCTAAGCAGCTCAGAAGCTTAATGTTTAAAAGGTTATATTTGACAAAATGTGTTCGAATGGAATAAAAAGAGACTACATGATTTATAGAGAATGGGGAATAATTACTCCATCTGTAAATGATCACCCCAACAGATTAATAGATCCTAAGTATATATCAGACATGTAGGTCCTTACTATTTGTATGATATGATGATAGTTGACTGATGAGGTTAGATGTAAGTTAATTTTGGACATAAATGACACAATTGGGTCCACTTCCATAAAGCAGCCTTCTTTACTTCCAACTCTTCAACTCTTACTCCATATCATGCTATCAGTTTTAGGTATGTAGGATAGTCCCCTGTACTTCTTAGGTCAACTCTCCTTGACACAAGCCTTGCTTCCCTTGTTTCATTGACAAGCATACAATTAATAGTCAAATGCTTTGTCCAAGGCTTTAGTTTAATTTAAAGTACATATAAACCTAACAAAATATGAAGTACTTAAGGTTAATTCTTTTAAAATGTGTAAAGAATCTATATGTGGGAAATTACAATAAGATAAATCAAATAAGCTTTAAATAAATGGAGATCTATTCTATGTTCTTGGATTGGAAGACCCAATATTGTCAAGATGTCATCAATTCCCTCATTGACCTATAATCACTGAAATTTCAATCAAAATTCCAGTAAGTTATTTTGTGGATACTGACAAACTAATTCAAACTGTATATATGGAAATTCAAAGGACCCAGAATTGTCAATATAATACTAAAGAGGAAGACCAAAGTTGTAGGACTAACACTACCCAACTTCCAGACCTACTGTAAAGCTATAGTAATCAGGCAGCATGGTACTAGGAGGGCAGGAGACAAATAGATCAACAGGACAGAATAAAAATCCCAGAAAGACACTCACACAAATAGAGTCAACTGATCTTTAACAAAGGAGAAAAGTCATTTCAGTTAAAAAAAAGTGTGTCAACAAGTGGTAATGAAACAAATGAATGTCTACATGAAAAACAATGAATCTAGATACAAACCTTATAATTTTCATAAAAATTAATTCAAAATGGATCAGAGACCTAAAAGCAAAGCACAAAACTACAAAACTTCTGAAAGAAATCATAGGAAAAGTTTAGGTGATCTTGGGTTTGGTGAAGAACTTTCAAGAGACAGTATCACAGGAGCAATCCATGAAAGAAAAAGCTGGACTTAATTTAAAATGAAAAATTTCTGCCCTGAAAAAACCACTGTTAAGAGAATCAAAAAACTAATTACATACCTGGAGAAAATATGAACAAAACACACATTCAGTGTTTCCAAAATACATAAACAATTCTTAAAACTAAGTAGTAAGAAAATAACCCAATTAAAAAATGAGTAAAAAATCTGAATGACACAGATCCAAAGAAGATATATGGATAGAAAATAAGCATATGAAAAGATGCTCAACCAGATGTCCATTGACAGATGAATGAACAAAGAACTTGTGACTATATGTATGTGTGTGTGTATATATATATATATATATATATATATATGCAGCCATCATAAAAGAGAAATCTTCCACTTGCAACAACTTGGGTGGAACTAGAGGGTATTATGCTAAGCAAAATAAGCCAATAAGAGAGACAATTATGTGATATGTGGAATTTAAGAAAGGCAGAGGATCATAGGAGAACAGAGGAAAAAAATGAAACAAGAGTGAAACCAGAGGGAGATAAACCATAAAAGACTCTTTAAAAAAAAAAGATTTTATTTATTTGTTTGACACAGAGAGAGAGATCACAAGTAGGCAGAGAGGCAGGCAGAGAGAGAGGGGGAAGTAGGCTCCCTAATGAGCAGAAAGCCGGAAAGAGACTCTTAATATTAGGAAACAAACTGAAGGCTGCTGGAGGGGAGGGGGATAAAAGGATGGGTAACTAGGTGATGGACATTGCAGGAGGGTGCATGTGATGTGATGAGCACTGGGTATTATAGGTATTATATAAGACTGACAAATCACAGACCTGTACCCCTGAAACAAATAATACATTATATGTTAATTAATTGAATTTAAATTTTAAAAGAAAAATGTCTAATATCATATATCATGAGAGGATTGAACATTGAAATAATGAGATTCCATTACATACTCACTAAGATAGCCAAAATCCAAAAAACTGACAATACCAAATGTTGACAGGCTGTGAAGCAACAGGAATTTTGTTTCATTGTTGATGAAAATGTAGAATAGTACAGCCACTTTAGAAGACCTTTTTGACATTTTCTTACAATTCTAACTATAGTATTATCATTGAATCCAACAATCATGTTCCTAAGCATTTACCCAAATGAGTTGAAAACGTATGTCTACAGAAAAATCTGCACAGGAATGTTTACAGTAGCTTTATTCATGATTGCCACCAAAATGTCCTTCAATAGTAAGTGGGTAAACAAACTGTGGCACATTGATACAATGGAATATTATTCAGTGATAAGAAGAAATTAACTATCAAGCCACAAAAAAGTCATTGAGGAGACTTAAATGCATATTGCTAATTGAAAGAAGCCAGTTGGAAAGGGCCACATATTGTATGATTCCCATTACATGACCTTCTGGAAAAGCCAAAATTTTAGAGACAGTAACAATATCAGTGGCTGCCAAGAGGAGGGAAAATAGGGGAGGGATGAATATGTGAAGTACATGTTATTTTTATGGTTGTGAAACTATTCTGTATGGTACTGTAATGGTGACACATGACACTATGTATCTGTCAAAATACATAGTATGTATGTAGTATGCTACAGCACAAAGAGCAAAAAGTGAACTTTAATGTATATAAATTTTTAAAAGTCATTTAAGATGTAAGAGGATCCCAAGAAAGAATAAAGATTACGACAAGAGAATCTAATGTATGAAACAAGTTGGGGGACAAGGTGCTGACTTTACTTTGGAAATGAATAGAATCTGTGAAACTATAGGTAAATCAAGCTTCACATAAATGTAACTTACTTGATAAAGTTGTTTCTCACAGAGGTATGGGTTAACAATTCTGATACTGCTATATATATACACTGGACTTGAACAAAATGGATAAAACCTGGTGTACTCCAGGTTTTTGACTGTTGGCATGAAAATTTACAGATAAGCAAAGGGGGAGGCCAGAATGAAAGGGTGTGCTGATGAATGGAGCATGCTGATGAATTGGAGACATGAGTAAGATTCATGTTTAGCCTAATATTGAGATTGTTGCATTGAGAAATATATGCACATGTAATTTTCTGTATTAGCTGAGAGGATCAAAAAGAAACAACACCCCAGTAGCAACAAGCACACTAGAAACCCAGATTTTGGTTTCTAATATTTTTTTTTAAGGTTTTATTTATTTATTTGACAGACAGAGATCACAGGTAGGCAGAGAGACAGGCAGAGAGAGGAGGAAGTAGGATCCCTGCTGAGCAGAGAGCCCGATGTGGGGCTTGATCCCAGGATCCTGGGATCATGACCTGAGCTGAAGGCAGAGGCTTTAACCCACTGAGCCACCCAGGCGTCCGGTTTCTAATATTATAAAAAAAAAAAAAAAGAATCTCAGCTCCTTGGCCCAATGGCTGATTCTAGGACTGGGACAACAAATATACAAGATGAGCCTTGAGTGTCTTGTAAGGTCAGAAGGTAAGAAGGCCCTCAAAAACAAGTAAAAAAACAAGCAAAAACAAGCAAACAGCTATAGGAACCAACTAAAAGAGCTTCCAATTGTCAAAGCTGGAACAATTTAAGCAAGAAAATGAATAAAATAATGTTGGATTATAATTCAGAGCATAAAATAAATACCCATGAGTCTATAGTAACATAAATAATTGAATAAGTTAATAGGTGGGTAGAAGAGACAAATCTGCTCTACAAAAGCATTCCAAATAAATTATGCAGAGACTCTACCATAAAATAAGGGCACCATATCTCCCCACCACTTAAATATGTGCTATGCATAGTGACTTCCTTCCAAAGAGTAGATAGATTATTTTAAAAGGTATTTTAAAAAATAGTAATTTTACAGTGCAAAAAACTGAAAAACATTATTTCAGCCAGGTGATCAGTTAACATCAATAGCCATAAATCACATTCACAATACATACTTTTGATATTGCCAAAAGTTCAGAAATATCCAAAGTAAAACCAATGAAACATCAAATTAGTAATTAATGTAAGTTTATTGTGCACTCACCAAAAAGACAGTTTGCAAACTGGGAGCACTCAAACCAAAACATGTTATAAAGCACCTTTATATAGTGGGAAGGCAGTGATTGTTTATTCTTCACAGGGATTGGTTAATATTAGAGTTTTCTTAAATGATAAGGAATTGGTGAGTAGTTACCTCATATCAACACTGGGAAACAGTTCAACTTTTGCTTAGGATTTTCAGAAGCATAAACAAGAAATGACTCAGATCAAGTTAGTCTTGGAAAATAAACTAAAATAAGTTTTGCTTGTATGACTAAACTAGTTTTGCCTGCTCAGGGAATTTTCAAGGCTGATCTCAATTTGTTTCTGATTTTAACAAGATGATGTGATGAAAACAGCACCTTCCTCTCTAAAACCTGTAACCCCAGCCTAATCTTGATAAAAGCCATCAGACAAATTCTAATAGGGAGGCATCTTACAATATATTCAACTAGTACTCCTCAAAAATGTCAAAGTCATCAAAAATAAGGAAAGTCCTTAACAATGAATCTTGGAACACTGAAAAAATAAAATAAATTTTAAAAAAAAGAAGGGAAGTCCAAGAAACTGTCACAACTAAGAGGAGCCTGAGACATGGCAAGTAAATGCAATGTGGTATACTGGATAGATCCTGGAACAGAAAAGAGAACATTATGCAAAAACTAAGGAACTCTGAATAAATCAGTGATTTCAATGAATAACAATGTGTCGGTATTGGTTCACCAACTATAACAAATGTACCATATGCATATAAGACGCTAATAATAGGAAACTGTTGAGGGAGAGGTGGTGTTATATATAGGATCTCTCTGTACTACCTGTTCAATTTTTCTGTAAGTCTAAAACTATTCTAACAAATAAAGTTTGTTAACAAAAAAATCCTTAAAAAATATTTTAATTATTTACTTATCTTTAGAGAGAGAGCACAAGAGGGTAAGTAGGGAGGGGAGGAGCAGAGGGCAAGGTGGGGGGAATCTCAAGCAGACTCTGCACTGAGCATGGAGCCAGGCACAGGGCTCATCTCACAACCCTGAGATTGTGATCTGAGCCAAAACCAAGAGTCAGACACTTAACAGACTGAGTCACACTGGCTCCCCATAAAGAAAACTTTTAAAGCAGTTATATTTTATATCTTAATAGTTAGAAATTAAAATACAGGAACATAAAATAGCATAAAAAACATAGAAATATGTAGAAATATATAGTGTCAGATACTGAAAACTATAAAGCATTACTGAGGGAAATTTAACAAGTCTTAGGTAAATGGAGATGTATTTTGTTAATGGACATAAGTCCAAATGTTGTTAGCATGCTAATTCTCAGATTGATCTGGAGATTCAATAGAATACAACTTAAAACCTGTTTTTTTTTTTTAATTTCTTTTCAGCATCACAGAATTCATTGTTTTTGCACCACACCCAGTGCTCCATGCAATGCGTACCCTCCATAATACCCACCACCTGGCTCCCCTAACCTCCCACCCCCCGCCCCTTCAAAACCCTCAGGTTGTTTTTCAGAGTCCATAGTCTCTCATGGTTCATCTCCCCCTCCAATTTCCCTCAACACCCTTCTCCTCTCCATCTCCATCTCCCCATGTTCTCCATGTTATTTGTTATGCTCTGCAAATAAGGAAAACCATATGATAATTGACTCTCTCTGCTTGACTTATTTCACTCAGCATAATCTCTTCCAGTCCCGTCCATGTTGCTACAGAACTTGGGTATCCATCCTTTCTGATGGAGGCATAATACTCCATAGTGTATATGGACCACATCTTCCTTATCCATTCGTCCATTGAAGGGCATCTTGGTTCTTTCCACAGTTTGGCGACCATGGCCATTGCTGCTATAAACATTGGGATAAGATGGCCCCTCTTTTCACCACTTCTGTATCTTTGGGGTAAATACTCAGTAGTGCAATTGCAGGGTCATAGGGAAGCTCTATTTTTAATTTCTTAAGGAATCTCCAAACTGTTCTCCAAAGTGGCTGCCCCAACTTTCATTCCCACCAACAGTGTAAGAGGGTTCCCCTTTCTCCACATCCTCTCCAACACACATTGTTTCCTGTCTTGCTAATTTTGGCCATTCTAACTGGTGTAAAGTGATATCTCAAGGTGGTTTTAATTTGAATCTCCCTGATGGCTAGTGATGATGAACATTTTTTCATGTCTTCATTGGAGAAATGTCTGTTCATATCTTCTGCCCATTTTTTGATATGATTATCTGTTTTGTGTGTGTTGAGTTTGAGAAATTCTTTATAGATCCTTGATATAAGCCTTCTGTCTGTACTGTCATTTGCAAATATCTTCTCCCACTCTGTGGGTTGTCTCTTTGTTTTGTTGACTGTTTCCTTCGCTGTGCAGAAGCTTTTGATCTTGATGAAGTCCCAAAAGTTCATTTTTGCTTTTGTTTCCTTTGCCTCTTGAAAGAAGTTGCTGTGGCTGATATTGAAGAGGTTACTGCCTATGTTCTCCTATAGGATTCTGATGGATTCCTGTCTCACGTTGAGGTCTTTTATCCATTTCAAGTTTATCTTTGTGTACGGTGTAAGAGAATGGTCGAGTTTCATTCTTCTAGATATAGTTGTCCAATTTTCCCAGCACCATTTATTGAAGAGACTGTCTTTTTTCCACTGTATATTTTTTGCTGCTTTGTCAAAGATTATTTGACCATAGAGTTGAGGGTCCATATCTGGGCTCTCTACTTGTTGCACTGGTCTATGTGTCTGTTTTGATGCCAGTACCATGCTGTCTTGGTGATCACAGCTTTGTAGTAAAGCTTGAAATCAGGTAATGTGATGCCGCCAGAATTATTTTTGTTTTTCAGCATTTCCTTAGCGATTCGGGGTCTCTTCTGATTTTATAAAATTTTAGGATTATTTGCTCCAGCTCTTTGAAAAATACTTGTGGAATTTTGATCAGAATGGCATTAAAATTATAGATTGCTCTAGGCAGTATAGACATTTTAACAATGTTTATTCTTCCGATCCAAAAGCATGGGATGGTCTTCCATCTTTTTGTGTCTTCTTCAATTTCTTTCATGAGTGTTCTGTAGTTCCTCAAGTACAGATCCCTCCTTGGTTAGGTTTATTCCCAGGTATCTTATGGTTCTTGGTACTATAGTAAATGGAATCGATTCTCTAATTTCCTTTTCTGTATTTTCATTGTTAGTGTATAAGAAAGCCACTGATTTCTGTACATTGACTTTGTATCCTGCCACATTACTGAATTGCTGTATGAGTTCTAGTAGTTTGGGGGTGGAGTATTTTGGGTTTTCCATATAAAGTATCATGTCATCTGCGAAGAGAGAGAGTTTGACTTCTTCCTTGCCAATTTGGATACATTTCTCTTTGTTGTCTGATTGCTGTTGCTAGGACTTCCGATACTATGTTGAACAAGAGTGGTGAGAGTGGGCATCCTTGCCGTGTTCCTGATCTCAATGGGAAGACTGTGAGCTTCTTCCCATTGAGGTTGTTGTTAGCTGTGGGTCTTTCATAGATAGATTTTCTGAAGTTCAGAAATGTTCCCTCTATCCCTATACTTTGAAGTGTTTTAATCAGGAACAGATGCTGGATTTTGTCAAATACTTTTTCTGCATCAATTGAGAGGACCATGTGGTTCTTCTCTCTTCTCTTATTGATTTGTTCTATCACAACTGATTGATTTGCAAATGTTGAACCATCCTTGTAGCCCAGGGATGAATCCCACCTGGTCATGGTGGATAATCTTTTAAATGTGCTGTTGGATCCTGTTTGCTAGGATCTTGTTGAGAATCTTAGCATCCATATTCATCAGTGATATTGGTCTGAAATTCTCCTTTTTGGTGTGGTCTTTGCCTGGTTTGCGGATCAGGGTAATGCTGGCTTCATAAAAAGAGTCTGGAAGTTTTCCTTCTGCTTCAATTTTTTGAAACAGCTTCAAGAGAATAGGTGTTATTTCTTCTTTGAAAGTTTGGTAGAATTCTCCAGGGAATCCATCAGGTCCTGGGCTCTTGTTTTTTGGGCGGTTTTTGATCACTGCTTCAATCTCATTACTAGATATCGGTCTATTCAGGTTGTAAATTTCTTCCTGGTTCAATTTTGGGAGTTTATAGTTTTCCAGGAATGCATCGATTTCATCTAGGTTGCTTAACTTATTGGCATATAACTGTTGATAATAACTTCTGATGATTGTTTCTACTTCCTTGGTGATAGTTGTGATGTCTCCCTTTTCATTCATAATTTTATTAATGTGAGCTTTCTCTCTTTTCTTTTGGATTAGTGAGGCCAGTGGTTTATCGATCTTATGGATTCTTTCAAAAAACCAGCTTCTAGTTTCATTGATATGTTCTACTGTATCTTTATTTCCTACCTCATTGATCTCTGCTCTAATCTTGATTATTTCCCTTCTTGTGTGTGGAGTTGGTTCAATTTGTTCTTGATTCTCCAGTTCTTTAAGGTGTAGAAACAGCTGGTGTATTCTGAATTTTCAATTTTTTTGACGGAGGCTTGGATGGCTATGTATTTCCCCCTTAGGACCGCCTCTGCTGTATCCCATAGGTTTTGGACCAAAGTGTTTTCATTCTCATTTGTTTCCATGAATTGTTTAAGTTCTTCTTTGATCTCCTGGTTGATCCAAGCATTCTTAAGCAAGGTGGTCTTTAGCTTCCAGGTGTTTGAGTTCCTTCCAAACTTTTCCTTGTGATTGAGCTCCAGTTTCAAAGCATTGTGATCTGAGAATATGCAGGGAATAATCTCGGTCTTGGTATTGGTTGAGTCATGATTTGTGACCCAGTATTTGGTGTATTCTAGAAAAGGTTCCATTTGCACTTGAGAAAAATGAGTATTCTGTTGTTCTAGGGTGTAATGTTCTGTATATATCTATGAGGTCCATCTGGTCCAATGTGTCATTCAATGCTCTTGTTTCTTTATTGATTTTCTGCTTGGATGATCTGTCTATTACTGAGAGAGGCATGTTAAGATCTCCTACTATTCCTGGAATAGGACAGCTCTAGGCAGCTCTTACACATTAATACCCTGCACAGATCAAGGACCTCACGGCCTTGTGGGTTCTCCAATCAATGGATTTCTCTTCCATAAATGTGTTCTCAAAAAGCTAGACATACACTACCATATGACCCAGCAATTCTACTCTTTGGTGTTTACTCAAGTAAAATGAAAACATATATTCACACAAAGACCTGCATATAAATATCCATAGGAGCTATATTCACAATAGCTCCAAACAGCATACACATCCATGGACAGGTGATGAACAAATTATTGTATATATAAAAAATGAATACTAACCAGCAATTACAAAAAAAATGGACTTACACAATATCAAAATCATATTGAATGAAAAGAATATCAGATGCAAGTATTTGTATTATAGTCTTCCATTTAATGAGATGCTAGAAAATATAAATCTAATCTGCACTGGTAGCAGATGAGTGGGTGCCTGGGGCCAGGGTTTGGGACTTGAAATTGCATGGGATGGGGCACAGAGGAACTTTTCTGTTGATGGAAGTATTCTATATAGTGATTGTGATGGTGGTTATATGGATGAGTCATTTGTCAAAACTCCTCAAACGACCATTTAAAAAGAGGGCATTTTATTGTACATAAACTATACCTTTTAAAGTTTTTTTTTTTTAAACAATATGGAAAAGCCCTTTCTATGTGTTTCCTTTTCATTTAAAGTAAAAATGGAGGGAGGGGAAAATAAGGAAGGGCTAAGAGATGCACTGATACTCCCCACCCAACACACCTCCACAACTAAGTAGGACATTTTTAAGAATCAGAAAAGCTGTGTTTAATTGGTTACATTCATCCCATATGGTTCACAGGAAAATTTTTCCATTAAAATGAGAGAATTTGTAAATGTAAACCAGGCCCAGGAAAGAAACAAATTGTTATTTAGTATTAGACGGCCAAGGTTTTTATTTTGGAAGAAATAACATGTAAACTTCAGTATTCTTGAGACTAAGTGATCTTGAGAAGAAAATCATTTTTTTTTTCAGTAGCAAAATATATTTGTCTTAGACTATTAAAAAGCAGAATGAATGACAGCCATTGCTGATGGCGAATTGGAACCAGACTTGAGGTATCTATTTCCCCTCTGCATCCTCCATTACTGACAGCCCAGAACACATTCCTCTTTCCTCCAGATCCCACTGAAGCTTGGGCAGCTGACCACACTCTGATATCCAAATTCAGCTTGAGTGGGCAAAAGGAAGGAGGTGATTGGATTTGAAACTTTTAGAATGAGCCAAAAATGACCACATGTCAATAAATTATGTGACCATACCCAGCAGGAAGGAGCCCTGCCCACAGAGGGAGACACTGCAAAATTTCATGGTGAACAGGGTGTGGATCCAGGGAGGGGTGAACAATTGGGGCTGCTAATGAAATAAATTCATTGCAATCAACCCTCATGGGGGCAGTTATTCATATCCCTCCCATGTGCAAAATCTACTCAGACCCATCCCATGACACACAAGTTTTTTTTTTTTTTTTCAGGTGTGGGCTCCAAGTCCTGACACAAATCATGTCAGTTCCCTGAGCAAAAACTTGTAGTCACTGCCCAATGCATTTGGTAGACACCACCAGCACAATCTGGCTGCCCCCTCCTTTCCAATACCAATCTGGACATATGTTCAGCCTCCTCACCAGACAGCCAGTATCCAGTCTTCCCTTATTACTCACCATCACCTAACACATCATGCCCTTTTGTGTGGTCAGGCCTCACACTGCCTCTTCCTGCTTTCTTTACTCCCTTAGGCATACAGCAGTTCATTTCTGTCACTGTATTGTAAGCCCTGCAAGGGGAAGAAATAAAACTTGATCATATTTGTATCCTTAGTGCCTGGAACAGGGTAAATACTCAGTAGATGTCTGTTGAATGAACTAAAGCATTCAGTCATAAAAATTGGAGGCCTTTGTTTGTGGAGAATTTAACTGAATCACATTTCATGGCTTTCCCTCCCTGGGTCAGCCAGAAATCTGGAAATGGAAATGGAAGTCTTACATAGATGTTGCTTGGTAAGTGATGGCATTCAATTGCTAATTTATGCACCTAGGTATAGGCATTGCTTTTATTGGAATATCATATCTGTATGCAATTGTTTCTAACTGTCTGTTTATCCAAGAGGACTGAGAATCAATTTATTAGAAGCCCAGATCTTTTTGGTTTGTGCTTCAGTGTACAAGTTTGGGAAAAGAAATAGGGGAGGCTTAAAACACAGTTATAACATGACAGAGGGAGAAAGGGAACAAAAGAATGTGTAGGGGATGATTAAGTGCTTCTGAATTTACAGAGTGAAATATGGACAGTTTAAATGTCTTTGCTATTTGCTTCTTTTCACACTGTGAGCAGTTTCAAACACCCCATGCTGCTCCAAGATTAATTGAGTTCTGCATGCTTTTGGCTTGCTCCGGGTACCAAGGAGAAAGGATCACCACAGAACTGCTATTTGCCATAGCTAGGAGATTATCTCATTAATGTATGATTAATAGCCATTTGTGAAGTGATTAATTAGTCATTTTGACAATAAACAGAGCCTATGTATATGGCTTTGCTGGACTCCAAGTTTCACATGTAGAAGAAAAAGAGAGAATGACTTGCTTCTCCTTGTTTCCTTCCTGCACCAAGACTGGAAAAATCCAAAGGCCTTTGCATATTCTGGTCTTGTCTGATTTCATCTGGTTTGTCTTTAAGAACAACAGCCCTGAAATGGAAACTCTCCAGCATGATTGATGGCTTCTCTTTCTATCTGCAAGTTGGAAATACAGAAAAGGATTTTTCCTCCATAGATCTTACTGCTTATTGGTACAAGAGTTATTTCCCCTTTGCGGCAGAATTGATTTGCAACATTGGTGTATGAGTTTGTATATTTTTCTCACTGGTCCGTCACAAAGTATAAGTCAGCAAGTCTTCTGCAGTATGATGGATGATGTAGCCAGGAGCCTCCTAGTAATGTTTCCATTAAAAGGATGAGCATATTGTCATTAACTTTTTGGGCCTGGAATCATCCAAATTCTGTACCCTGATATTTCACAAACTATATCACTTAATAGCGTTCATTTTCTCACATCCAATACTACCCATTGGATGTCAGGTAGATTTCTGCATCTCTGATGGCACACTCTATAAAATAAAGACCTTAGGAAAACACCAAAAGATCAATAGCTATAGGTCTAAGTTTGCATCTTGCTTCCTTCCAAAGAAAACCATTTATTTAATTCAAAAGAGGAAAGGAACAGAGAGTGGGATAGAACACCTGCTTATCTAAACATTAGAAATAATCATTCATTTCATGATATACTGAGGCATCTTAAGAACTTAATTAACCAACACAAAAAGAGGAGCAGAAAAATCAAACTTAAAACCCGATTTCTAGTATACTGTTAAAAACATTTGATAGCATGAAAATGCTCATCTCCTCTTCTCCTCTCTTTCCTCTCCTTTATCTCTATATAATTTGGTGTAGGATGTATGTTTCTGTGTAGGAGGGGAGGTGCACTTCCAGAAGGCTTACTTGGAACAAATCTAAGTAAAACGCAATAAAAAAAAACCCCACAATGTAATAAAATAGGTATAAAAAAATAAGAACATAAGGGCTCCTGGGTGGCTCAGTGGGTTAAGCCTCTGCCTTCGGCTCAGGTCATGATCTCAGGGTCCTGGGATTGAGCCCCACATCAGGCTCTCTGCTCAGCAGGGAGCCTGTTTCCTCCTCTCTCTCTTGCCTGCTGCTTTGCCTACTTGTGATTTCTGTCTGTCAAATAAATAAATATCTTTAAAAAATAAGAACATAAAAAAATAAGAATGTGATGTGTCTGAGAGAGGCATCCCAGTGCTTAAAAAGGAAAACTATCTTTGGATCATGACAAAATTGGGCTGCAATCTTTATTTCACCAGTTTCTAGTTGAATAGCATGAACAAGCAATTATTTCTTAATCCTTGGTTTTATTTGTAAAGTAGACACACTAGTAGTATCTACCTCACAGGCTGTTATGAATATTGTGAGATTAAAATCAAATGTCTATAAAATGCATTAACAATGCCTGGCACATAAGTAAGGATTCCCAGCTAGACAGTAGATAGTGCTCCATGTGTATGCATGTGAGTGTGTATGCAACACTTTTAGTAGAGTATTTTGCATCATTCAGAGATGCAACATGCCTACATAGTTTCTTGTACAACCATGGGGACATAGTTATATGCAAGTGTCTAAGGGCTCTGAGGGCATATTAGGTCTAAACCAACAATAGATGGAGAAAAGTTCTACTGGTCAAAACATCCTATCACATAAACCTAACTTTAATGAGCACCTTTCTGGAAAATATTTCAGACTGAAAAATATATCTTTAAATAACTGACAGGTTATTTTTTCCATGTTAACAGTTAACACACAAAACAGCACACTTTGCATCACCAGTTATTCTAAATAGACGTGGCCATATTACCATTCTCCAAAACTGTAGGACTCTGGTGGGTTAGTAAGAGGCCCTCGCAATAGAGAGCTCACAGACTATCATGAATACCTTTCCTCATCATTCCAAGACATATTTTCTTTTCACATCTTAACATCTCTGATTGAAATCAGAAATGTCTTACAGGCAATAGTGGATCTTAGTCTAATTGGCAGCATTTTTTATTTCTTAATGGAACATAAAATATTCATGTGACTTATAATTGATGAAGTCTTAGATTTGATGAAATATATTAAGTGGTTTGCATGAACAAGAGTTGATACTGCCATAGAACTCTCAGAGGTTCCATTAGGTGGCCTGTGGAGGGCTATATCTGAGGCTGCCACCACGGGAGAACAGAGCCTATATGTCTGGCCACTGCAAACCACTTGCCATTTTTCAGTCAATATTTTAAGGGAAAGATCTGTTAAAAACTTTGGTGGCAGGATATGCTTCAATTTAATAACAATTTCATTGGGAAGAGCGTTAGAGTAGCAACTTTTTCCAACATCTAATACTAATCTCTTTTTATAATTATTATTATGCTCATTTAGCCAACATATAGTACATCATTTGTTTTTGATGTAGTGCTCAACAATTAATTAGTTGCATATAGCATCCAGTGCTCATAACAACAGATACCCTCTTTACTACCCACCACCCAGTTAACCCGTCCCCCCATGGCCCTCCCTTCCGTAACCCTCAGATTGGTTCCTGGAGTCCAGAGTCTCTCATAGTTTGTCTCCCTCTCTGATTTCTTCCCATTCAGTTTTCCCTCCTTTCCCCTGTGGTCCTCCACGCTATTCCTTACATTCTACATATGAGTGAAACCATATGATAATTGTCTTTCTCTGCTTAGCTCATTTCACTATAAATCCCCAAGGAATATGTATTATATAGCATATAGTATCACGCCATATCCTGAGATAAGCATGGTAACTTTAGTAAAAATTAATAGACCATTTCATTGTCACTTGACAGCTTCCATTACCAAGTTCACCATAAAACTAGATTATATACCTCCAAGAAAACTCAATCTATATCATATCCAAGTCATGCTGTTATTTTATGACTCCAAACCAACAATAAATAAATATCTTTTGATTTTTTGGTTTGCTCTAAGTGTTTGAAATTAAGTGAAATATTGCTGATAAAACTACTTGTGGACATCTTCCATTTTACACTTAAGATTCTTTACGCCTTTGAATTTGGTCCCACAGGAATTTTTCTTTAACTTAAGGAATTTCTAGCTATATTCTTACTTCTATTCAACTAACAAATGACATAATGACAGGATCATATACATTATTTATAAATGGATAGGAAAATGAGCTTTATCTTTGTCATGAGTGATTCCTGCCTTCTTATAAGTAGGAATTTTATAGCAGTAAAGATTTTCTAACAATGAGACAAGTTACTGAAAAATGCTTTCAATTATCCTTTCTTTCAAATAGAATTTACTTTTCATTTCTATTACTTAGGATTTGTCTACCTATAGGTAGAGAATAAAGCAAGTTTTTTTAATTTATTTTTTTTAAAGATTTTATTTATTTATTTGACAGACAGAGATCACAAGTAGGCAGAGAGGCAGGCAGATATAGAGGAGGAAGCAGGCTCCCTGCTGAGCAGAGACTGATGAGGACCCTGGGATTATGACCTGAGCCAAAGGCAGAGGTCATACCCACTGAGCCACCCAGGCGCCCCTAAAGCAAGTTTTAAATCTCTAACTAAATCATTACTATGCTTCAATTCAATAATAGACATTTACTTACCAAAATCTCTAATAAGTGGAGCTCTCAGAAAACAAAGAATAAAATGTGTTTTTCCTGCATTTTGTAACTTAAATCAAAACTATGCAGACCAGATAGATTCCAAATTAATAATAGGTTTTACTCCTTAAAATGTTTGGAGATGAGAGATAAAGAGGGATTCTCCTGTTAAACTAAAAAGCAACAATAAAACACACTAAGCCAACTCTAGGCTCATATTTAAAAGGTTGTCCTTAATAATAATGAAACAAACAGGATGAATGGAATTAAACTGTACTCAGTTAATAGCAGGAGATTGCCATTAAGAAACCAAGATCAAATTCAGGAAAATGGGAATTCCAGATTCATATGTGATTTGGATAGTTAGCCACAGTAAACTTAAATTATGTAATTATTCTATGGATCATCCTAATCTTAGTCATCTTCACTTATTCAGGTATTCACTGAGTATATTTAAAATCACTGAAGTGGGATTTCCAGTGTTTGCTACACTTTTTCTCATTAGCAAGAGTATTTGCAGGGTCTGGTGTGTGTATGTTCCGTTATATTATCCATGTGACAATAACAAAACTCCATTCCCTACCCAAAACCCACTGGATTTCCCACCCAATCACTCAGAGTCACTGACAAATGATGAATCTAGTTCATGTATGACTTTCTTATGTCTATTTTATCTTAGTACTCTTCTCTTGGCTCAATGGCATTCTTTTATGTGCAGTTTTATCCAAATACATTTACTTTGTTTTAGCCTACTTAGGTTCATACCCCTCCTTGGAATTATGATGAAATATAGGGGCACTGTTCTTTCAGAAATGCTTATAAGTTCACACAGACTAAACCTCCACACAATCTCTATGCCTAATGACATTTAACATAGTGGAAGCCAGTTGAAATGAAGGGGGTAGGTCTGAGGCACATAGACAACATATGTCATCTGATTTTTGCCATAGTGACAATGTGGCACCACTGTTAGTCCTTTTGCTTTCAGAGAAGATTGGAATTCAGATCTTTATGGGAAATCTCCAGATTTTCTAATGTTGATAACTAATTAATTTTTCTAAACAGGATAGGCCAAATAAACACATTTTAAAGCTCAGTGTAACTAGTGAGACTTCAGGTATGCAATGCCTGCCCAGGGACTCCAGCTTAAGACCACTTTTTTTTTTTTTTAATTTCTTTTCAGCGTTACAGAGTTCATAGTTTTACACCACACCCAGTGCTCCATGCAATGCGTGCCCTCCACAATATCCACCACCTGGCTCCCCCAACCTCCCACCCCCCGCCCCTTCAAAACCCTCAGGTTGTTTTTCAGAGTCCATAGTCTCTCATGGTTCATCTTCCCCCCAATTTCCCTCAACTCCCTTCTCCTCTCCATCTCCCCATGTCCTCCGTGTTATTTGTTATGCTCCACAAATAAGGGAAACCATATGATAATTGACTCTCTCTGCTTGACTTATTTCACTCAGCATAATCTCTTCCAGTCCCGTCCATGTTGCTACAAATGTCTGGTATTCATCCTTTCTGATGGAGGCATAATACTCCATGGTGTATATGGACCACATCTTCTTTATCCATTCGTCTGTTGAAGGGCATCTTGGTTCTTTCCACAGTTTGGCGACCGTGGCCATTGCTGCTATAAACATTGGGGTACAGATGGCCCTTCTTTTCAC
>PISX010017906.1:0-42168 GCA_004024625.1 Mellivora capensis | reverse complement strand
AACCTGTAATAAACGGCCCCTGCCGATTGGCTTTGACTCACGTCTCTGGTGGTCTTTTAACGAGGGCGGATTTCTCGTATGGCATTTCAGTTTTCTCGTTGTGTGTTTTACATTGAACTCTGTGAAACCCGTTGTGAGTTGATGTTTGTGAAGGGCATAAGGTGTGCCCCTAGATTCATCATTTTGCATGTGGATGGCCAAATGTTGTAGCAGTCTTAGCTAAAGACGCTGTCTTCGCTCCATGTCTTGCCTGGCTCTTTATTAAAGTTCGGTTGGCTATGTTTATGTGGGTCTGCCTCTGGGATCTGTCTTCTGTTCCACTGATCTATTTTGTCTGTTCTTTTACCAATACCATATTATCTTGATCAATCGTTTTAGAGTAAATCTTGAAATTAAGTAACATCTTTGCTCCAACTTGGTCCCTCTTCGTTATTTTGTTGGCTAATCTGGGTCTTTCACTTATGTATATAAACTTTAGAATAAATTTGTCAATGCCCACAAAATAATTTGATTGGGATTTTATTGAATCTATGGACTAATTTGGGAGGAGCTGACATTTTGACAATATTGAGTCTCCCTCCCCATGAACATGGAATATTTCTGCATTTATTTAGTTCTGTTATGCCCACGTTTTCGTGTCCGAGAGACCA
Organism: Mellivora capensis; assembly: GCA_004024625.1. Classification (NCBI taxonomy): domain Eukaryota; kingdom Metazoa; phylum Chordata; class Mammalia; order Carnivora; family Mustelidae; genus Mellivora; species Mellivora capensis. The sequence continues at coordinate 41,518 of PISX010017906.1, read as the reverse complement.
TCAAGGAGCCGACACCGATGCAATCACACAAGGATTTATTTGACAAGCTTAGGCTTGGGCCCAAGTACACCCCACACAGCGGAGTAGGGACTTGGACCCTGAACTGGATTACAGTCAAAGTTGTTTTTTTTTTTTTTTTTTAAGATTTTATTTATTTATTTGATAGACAGAGATCACAAGTAGGTAGAGAGGCAGGCAGAGAGAGAGGAGGAAGCAGGCTCCCCGCCAGGCAGAGAGCCTGATGTGGGGCTCGATCCCAGGACGCTGGGATCATGACCTGAGCCGAAGGCAGAGTCTTAACCCACTGAGCCACCCAGGCGCCCCTACAGTCAAAGTTTTTAAAGGCAGAGTGGGGGTGGACTTGGCAGTAGATAATTGGGCCATGACTGCTGGCTCAGCAGTAGGTGAGGACAACAAAGGGGATGTTCAGAAGGGCTATCAGGGTAAAAAAGACTGTCAGGATATTGGAGGCCTGGTTATTATCAAATCAAGGCCGTTTCTCCCTCTGATGAGGCACTAACATGAGGACAATTGGGAGTTTCCTGGTGGAATGTCACATTTCTCCTATCAAGCATTCTTGTTAGTGAGATTTAGGTTTAACTTTGTTTCCATTTTCTTCCACCTCAGCCTCAGCCTACTTCAGTTTTATGGAGGGGAGGGCGATGTTAGGGCTAGACTCGAGGTGGGTACAGCCTTGTTTTTCTTGGCCTTCACAGTTCTCCATTGATTTTGCTCATTTTGTTCAGTTTTATAGTTGTCTTCATATAGATCTTGTACATATTTTATTAGATTTATAGCTAAATATTTCATTTTGGGGGGTGTTAAGGTAAATGATATTGTATTATTTTATTTTTTTTCTTATTTTTTAAAATTAACATATAATGTATTATTTGCCCCAGGGGTACAGGTCTGTGATTCATCAGGCTTACACATTTCACAACACTCACCATAGGACATACCTTCCCCAATCTCAAATGCCCCTTGTTGACTGCTGCTATAGAGGAAATTGACTGAGTTTTGTGTATTAGCCATGTAGCCTTCAACCTTGCTGTAATTGCTTAGCAGTTCTAGGAATTTCTTGGTCAGTTCTTTTGGGTTTTCTGTATAGATTATCAGGTCATTGCTGGAGGAGGTCATCGAGAGGACATGGCCACTGGTTGACTCATGAGCTGGACCAAGGCAACAGGAGGCACCTTACCCCTTCCTTCCCTTGGAATATGTGTTCTGCCTGCTATTTCCATACTCACAGCCATTTCCAGTACCTAGCCTTGAGAGAGCAATGTGTTGTTGAGACCCTCTAGACTTGGTACGTGACCAAACCCTGTTAAGACCTGTATGTAAACTTTTTAAGATTCTGGCTAATAGATACAGAAATCTGCTAGTCTTATGGCTGTTCAAGACATGCCTAGTATGTAAGTTACCTTGCTTCTTCAGACTACCACGAACCAGTCTGGAGTGGTCTTCTCTCTTCTATCTATCCTTGCCCTTCATGTCAGGGGTTTCATACTTCACGTGAGGAACTCCTGAAGTTGTAAATCAACACTCATCTGTGAACAAGACAGTTTACTCCTTTCCAATCTGTATGCCTTTTATCTCCTTTTCTTGTCTTTTGTATTAACTAATACTTCCCATACAATGCTGAAAAACAGTAGTGTGGAAGAGACATCTTGGTCTTGATTCTGGGAAAGTTTTGAGTTTCTCATCATTAAGTGAATTATAGGGAATTTATAGATACTCTTTTTTTAAAATTTTTATTTATTTATTTATTTATTTTTTAATTTTTTAAAAAGATTTATTTATTTATTTGACAGAGAGAGATCACAAGTAGGCAGAGAGGCAGGCAGAGAGCGGGGAGGAAGCAGGCTCCCCACTGAGCCTCGAGCCCGATGCTGGGCTCCATGCTGGACTCCATCCCAGGACCCTGAGATCATGACCTGAGCTGAAAGCAGAGGCTTAACCCACTGAGCCACCCAGGTGCCCCTAGATACTCTTTATCAAAATGAGGGAGTCTTTTCCTATTACTAGTTTGGTGATAGTTTTTATCATGAATGAGTATTGGCTTTTGTCAAATGCATTTCCTGCTTCTATTGATATGCTCATGTGATTTTTCTTTAGACTGTTGATATGATGAATTACGTTAATTGATTTTCAGCTGTTGAGCTAGCCTTATATTTGGGATAAATCCCACTTGGTCGTGGTGTGTAACTGTTTTCATACATTGTTGGATTAGATTTCCTGTATTTTGTTGAGGATTTTACATTTATCATCATGAGAAATATTGGTCTGTAGTTTGTTTTCTTATATTTTCTTTGTGGGTTTCTTTATGGTATCGTGATAATGGAGTCTTCATAAAATGAATTCCAAAGTATATTCTCTGCTTCTATATTCTTATAGAGATTGTAGAGAATTGGTATATTTCTTCCTTCACTGTGTGGTAGAACCCATCCAGGCCTGGTGCTTTCCATTCTAGGAGCTTCTTAATTATTGATCAGTTTCTTTAATAAATGCAGACCTATTCAGATTGTTTCTTCTTGCATGAGTTTTAGTTGATTGTAACTTTCAAGGAATTGGTTGATTTCATCTAGGTTATCGATCTAGTTTGCATAGAGTTATTTAAAATTTAAAATTTCCATTTTTATTATACAAGTAAAAGTTTTATAGTGATTTTCCCTCCTCCGTATTCCATGTGCGAAATCCATGTTCTATCTTTTTTTCTTAATTAGCCTGGCTGGAGGCTTTGTGATATTATTGATCTTTTCAAAGAACCAGGTACTGGTTTTGTCCATTTTTGCTATTGATTTCCTGTTTTCAACTTCATTCTACTCTAATTTTTTTTTCTTCTGTTTACTTTTGACTTAACTTGCTCTTTGTTTCCTAGTTTCCTAAGCTTGGATTAGTAATTTAGATTTTTCTTCTCTCTCTCTTTTTTTTCAAGATTTTATTTATTTACTTGACAAAGAGAGAGAGAGATCACAAGTAGGCAGAGAGGCAGGCAGGGGGCAGGAAGCAGGCTCCCCACTGAACAGAGAGCCCAGTGTGGGGCTCCATGCGGGGCTTGATCCCAGGACTCTGAGACTATGACCCGAGCCGAAGGCAGAGGCCTAACCCACTGAGCCACCCAGGTGCCCCTTTCTTCTCTTCTTATGTATGTATTCAATGCTATAAATTTCCTTTTAAGTACCGGTTTCACTACACTCAACAAATTTTGATAAGTAGTGTTTTCATTTTCATTTAGTTCAAAATATTTAAAAATTTATTTTGAGATTTCTTTGACCTATGTGATATTTAGAAATTTATTGTTTATTCTCCAAGAATTTTGGGATTTTCTAGCTATCTTTCTGTCATTGATTTCCAGTTCAATTTCATTGTGAGTCTTGGAAGAGCAACTATTGTTTGACTGGTATTATTTTAAATTTGTTAAGACATGTTTTATGGGGGGCGCCTGGGTGGCTCAGCGGGTTAGGGCCTCTGCCTTTGGCTCGGGTCATGGTCCCAGGGTCCTGGGATCGAGCCCCGCGTCAGGCTCTCTGCTCAGTGGGGAGCCTTTCTCCTCTCTCTCTGCCTGCCTCTCTGCCTGCTTGTGGTCTCTGTCTGTCAAATGAATAAATGAAATCTTTAAAAAAAAAAGACATGTTTTATGGACCAGAATGTGGTCTATCTTGTTTTTCTTAAGACTTTATTTATTTGACAGAGAGAGAGATCACAAGTAGGCAGAGCAGCAGGCAGAGAGAGGGGGGAAGCAGGATCCCCACTGAGCAGAGAGCCCAATGCGGGGCTCGATCCCAGGACCCTGAGATCATGACCTGAGCTAAAGGCAGAGGCCTAACCCACTGAGCCACCCAGGTGCCCTCAGAATGTGGTATATCTTGATAAATATTCCATACGGGCTTGAGAAGAATGTGTATTTGTTGTTGGATGAAGTAGTCTATAGATGTCCATTATATCTTCTTGACTGATGGTGTTACTGAGTTCAGTTACATCCTTACTGGCTTTCTGTCTGTTGGATCCATCAGTTCCTGATAGAGGGGTATTGAAGTTTCCAGGTATAATAGTTGATTCTTCTGTTTCTCCTTATAGTTCTGTTGATTTTTGCCTCATGCAATTTGATGATCATTTTTAGACATGTACGCACTTAAGATTGTTGTCTTCCTGGAGAATTGACCTCTTTATCATTATATAATTTGCTTCTTTATCCCTGATAATTTTCTTTGCTTTAATCACTTGTTCTTTCTGAAATTAATAGAGTTATCCCAACTTTCTTTGGTTTGTGGTAGCATAGTCTATTTTCTCCATTTGTTTTTATTCTGTATGTGTCTTTATATTTAAAATGGATATCTTGTAGACAATGTATGGTTGAATATTTTTTGATCCATCTGATAGTCTTTAAACTATTGATATTCAAAGTGGTTATTGATATAGTTGAATTAATATTAGTTGAATTAATATTACCATGTTTGTTACTGTTTTCTATTTGTTGTCCTTGTTCTTTGTTCCTATATTTGTTTTCCATTCTCTTTTTGCCTTTGAGGTTTTAATTGAGCATTTCAGGGGCACCTGGGTGGCTCAGTCATTAAGCATCTGCCTTCCACTCAGGTCAGGATCCCAGGGTCCTGGCATTAAGCCTCGCTTCGGGCTTGTTGCTCAGCGGGAAGCCTGATTCTCCCTCTTCCACTCCCCCTGGTTATGTTCCCTCTCTTGATGTATCTCTCTCTGTCAAATAAATAAATAAAAATATTTAATAATTGAGCATTTCATATGATTCCTTTTACTCTCCTTTCTTAGCACATGCACTTCTTTTTGTTACTTTCTTTAATGGTTGCCCTTGAGTTTGCAATACATTTACAACTAAAGTAAGTCCACTTTCAAGTAACACTATACCATTTCATGGGTTTTGTGAGTACCTTATAATAGCAAAATAATACTATTCCTGCCCTCTTGTGCCATGTATCATTGCTGTTTTTCATTTCACTTTTACATAAGTGTATATATATATATGTGTATATATATACACATATATATGTATGTATACATATTTATGAGGTGTATGTAAGCATATATAATAAAATATGTTGTTTCTGTTATTTTGAACAAACTGTTATCCCTTAGGTCAGTTAAATTTAAGAGAGATAAAAGTTTTAATTTTACTTACTCCTTTGATGCTTTCTCTTTCTTTGTGAAGATCTGAGTTTCTGACCTATTATTATTTTCCTTCTCTCTAAAGAACTTCTTTTAACCTTTCTTACAAGGCTGGTATACTAGCAACAAATTCCCTTAATTGTTGTTTGTCTGATAAAACCTTTATTTCTCCTTCACTTTTCAAGGATAATTTTGCAGGGTACAGAATTATAGGTTGGTGGTATTCCCCCCCCCCCCCCAACACATTAAATATTTCATTCCACTACCCTTCTTGCTTGCATGGTTTCTGAAGAGATGTCGGATGTATGGTGGCCTTATAAATGGTGGGTGTTGTAGTGGCCTTCTTATCTTTGTTCCTCTATAGGTAAGTATTTTTCCCTCTGGCTTCTTCTTTTTTTTTTTTTTTAAAGACTTTATTTATTTATTTGACACAGAGACACAGCGAAAGAGGGAACACAAGCAAGTGGAGTCGGAGAGGGAGAAGCGGGCTTCCTGCTCAGCAGGGAGCCTGATTGGGGGCTTGATCCCAGGACCTTGGGATCATGATCTGAGCTGAAAGCAGATGCATAACCGACTGAGCCACCCAGGCGCCGCTCCCTCTGGCTTCTTTTAGAATATTTTCTTAGCTTTGATTTTCTATAATTTAAAAATGATATGCCTAGGTGTAGTGCTTTAGTATTTTTAGAATTCATCCTGTTTGGTGATCTCTGAACTTCTGGGATCTGTGATTTGGTGTCTGACTTTAATTTGGGAAGATGCTCAGTTATTACTCTTTCAAATCTCCTGTTCATTTCTTCCCCTTCTGGTATTCCCATTACCTGTATATTATACCTTATGTAGTTGTCCCACGGTCCCTGGATATTGCTTTTTCTTTGTTTTCCAGTTTCGGAGGTTTCTACTGAGATATCCTCAAGTTCAGAGAGTCTTTTCTCAGTCATGTTCAGTCTGTTAGCAAGTCCATCAAAAACACTCTTCATATCTGTTACAGTGTTTTTGTTCTCTAGAATTTTTTTTTGTTCTTTTTTGGATTTCTGTCTCCCTCCTTACATTGTCAAAACGTTCTTTTGTACTGTCTGCTTTACCCATTCGCACCCTTAGTGTATTGATCATGGTTGTTTTAAATTCCTCGTCTTAAAATTGCAACTTCTCTGCCATGTTTGGGTCTGATGCTTGCTTTGTCTCTTCAACTTGTGTTTTCTGACTTTTGGCGTGCATTGTATTTTTTTCTTGGTAGATGGAGATGATGAACTGGGCAAAAGGAATTGCTGTAAATGGGCCTTTAGTAATGTGGTGGTGAGGTGTGAGTAGCAGGAAATTTTTCGATAGTTCTATGATGTGTGTCTTTTAGTAAGCTTCTGCCTCCTGACTGAACTTGATTTGTGTTTTAAAATCTCTTTTTTTTCTAACTTTGTCAGTGGGTTGGGTGGTGAGGATGCGCTAGAGTTGGTATTTCTTCTCCCATGTGGAAGGGTAGGGCTGAGTTGGGTTGGCTATTTCCCTTTCCCCCTGAATAGTTAGGCTTTGATAATACTCCAGCCGATTAGGTTCTGGTTAACTAGTTTCTTCTGAGGGCAAGCCTTGTTAAGAACGGAATGCTATCTTATATTTCAAGATGGTTCCTTTTCCTCTCTCCTTCCTAGAAACATGTGGAGATTTTCCTCCAGTATTTATGGAGGGAACCTCATTGAGCTCCTGAAAATAAATGTAACAAAATTTTGGTAGCCCTCTTGTGATGAGGTCCGCTGGAGTTTTGTTTTTGTTTTTTAATATTTTGTTTATTTATTTATTTTGACAGACAGAGATCACAGGTAGGCAGAGAGGCAGGGAGAGAGAGGGGAAGCAGACTCCTCCCACTGAGGAGTCTTTTTTAAGACATTTAATTTGGTTAAAGACATGAATTTGCAAATTCATGGAACTCAGCAAACTCTACGTAGGGCAAACTCACAGAAAGCCAAGGATAGAGAATTTTGGAAAGTAGCAAGAAAGAAGGGATGATTCATCAAAACAAGAGATTTATGATAGGATTATCGGCTAATTTCTCAGTAGAAATTTTGGAGTCCAGAAGGCAGGGATAAAGATATTTAAAGTGCTGAAAGAAGAAAACTGTCAGATGAGAATTTTATATGCTGCAAAACAGTCCTTCAAAAATGAGAGAGAGATGAAGACATTCCCAGATACATAAAAGCTAAGGGAGTTTATTATCACTATATCTGCTCTACAAGAAATGCTGTGCTTACAGGGAAATCGAAATTACATTAAAAAAGAAAAAGGGGTACCTGATTGGCTAAATCAGTTGTGTTTGACTCTTTATTTTGGCTTGAGTCATGATCTCAGAGTCATGAGATTGAACTCTGCATGGGGCTCTGTGCTAGGTGTGGAGTCTGCTTAGGATACTCTCTCTCTCTCCCCTCCCACTCCTCACTCTCAAGCTTGCTCTCTCTTAAAAAATAAAAAAATTAAGAGAATTTAAAAAGAAGAAAAAATGGGGTGCCTGGGTGGCTCAGTGGGTTAAAGCCTCTGCCTTCGGCTCAGGTCATGATCTTAGAGTCCTGGGATTGAGCTCCACATTGGGCTTTCTGCTCAGCAGGGAGCCTGCTTCCTCCTCTCCCTCTGCCTGCCTCCCTACCTACTTGTAATCTCTCTCTCTATCAAATAAATAAATAAAATCTTCAAAAAAAAAAAAAAAGAAAAAATGGAAGAAAGGTCTTAAAATAACAACTTTGTACTTTAAGGAAAGCAGAACAATTTAAACCCAAAATTAGCAGAAGAAAAGAAATAGTGAGGATGAGGTTGGGCATAAATAAAATAGAAAATAAAGAAGCAGTAGAGAAAATCAATGTAGCCAAATTTGTTCTTTGAAAAGATCAATACAACTGAATAATCTTAGTTGGATTGACTATGAAAGGAAGAAGGAAGACTCAAATACTAAAATTAGAAATGAAAATGGGGAAAAAGTAAAAAAAATGGGGATATTACTACCGATTTTACTAATAAGGATTATAATACAATACTGCAAACAATTGTTCACCAATAAATTGGATAACCTAATCAACAGTCTAATCCCTAGAAAGATAATGCCCACCAAGACTGAATCATAAAGAAATCAATCTTAACAGACTTATAATATGGAGATGAATTCAGTGACCAAAACTTCCTAACAAAGAAAAACCCTGGGGGTGCCTGGGTGGCTCAGTGGATTAAACCTCTGCCTTCGGCTCAGGTCATGATTTCAAGGTCTGGGATCGAGCCCCGCATTGGGCTCTCTGCTCAGTGGGGAGCTTGCTTCCCCCCTCACTCTGCCTGCCTCTCTGCCTAGTTGTGATCACTCTCTCTGTCAAATAAATAAATAAAATCTTTAAAAACAACAACAACAAAGAAAAACCCTGGACCAAATGGTTTCACCAGTGACTATAACCAACTGTTTAAAAGAATTAACACCAATCCTATCAAAGCCTTGTAAAAAATGAAAAGGATGGAGTACTTCCAACCTCATTTTATAAGACTAGCACTACCCCGATAGAAAAACCCAAAACAGTATAAGAAAACTACAAACCAATATTCCTTATGAGAATAAATGCAAAACCTCAATAAAAGAATAGACCAAATTCAGTAGGATATTGAAAGGATTAGACACCATAGCCAAGCAGTATTAATTTCATATGAAAACCAGCCAGTATAATAAACCACATGATTATCACAGTTGATAAAGGAAATGCATTTGACAAAATTCAACACCTCTTCATGATAGGGGAAAAAATAGTGAACAAAGTAGGAATAGAAGAAAATGTCACTAATGAAATGACATCAATGAAAAAAACACAAATGATATTGTGCTCAATGGTGAACAACCAAAAGCTTTTCTCCTATGATCAGGAACAAGACAAAGATGCCCTTTTTTTTTAAGATTTAAAAAAAAATTTATTTGACAGACAAAGATCACAAGTAGGCAGAGAGGCAGGCAGACAGAGAGAGAGAGGAGGAAGTAGGCTCCCCACTGAGCAGAGAGCCCGATGCAGGGCTCAATTCCAGGACCCTGAGATCATGACCTGAGCTGAAAGCAGAGGCTTAACCCACTGAGCCACCCAGGTGCCCCAAAGATGCCCATTTTTGCCACTTTTATTCAATATAGTGCTGGAAGTCCTAGCCAGAGCAATTAAACAAGAAAAAGAAATAAACAACATCCAAACTGGAAAGGAAGAAGTAAAATTTTCTTTGTTCACAGATGAGGCAATCTTCTGTATAGAAATCCCTGAGGATTCCACCGAAACTATTAGAACTAATAAAAATTCAGCAATGTTGCAGGATTGAAAATCAGCATGTAAAGATCAACTGAGTTTCTATTTACTAACAATGAACAATCCAAAACCACAATTAAAAATTCAACTTATAGTATCATTGAAAAAATAAAGTATTTAGAAACAAACTTATCCAGGGAGGTGGAAGATTTGTACATGGAAAAATATAAAACATTGGTGAAGGTAATTAGACAAGATATAAATATATGTAAAGGCATCTTGTGTGTGGACAGAAGACTTAATAGAGTTAAGATATAAGTACTACCCAAAGTGATCTACAGATTCAGTGCAATTAGATCAACATCCAGTGGCTGCTTTTTTTTTTCTTCCAAAAATAGAAGAGTCTATCCTAAAATTCATATCAAGGGATCTCAAATAGCCAAAATGTCTTAAAAAATTGGCAGGCTCATACTTCCTGATTTAAAAACTTACTGCAAGGTACAGTAATCAAAATGGTGTTTTAGTGGCATTAAGACAGTGGTATTGTACAATGGAATAGAGAGTCCAGACATAAACCCTCACGTATATGGTCAAATGATTTTTTGCAGCAGTGTCAAGATCAATGGAGAAAGGACAATATTTTCACCAGAGGGTGCTGAGACACTAGATATCCTCATGCAAAAGAATGATATGGCACCCTTACCTCACACCATATATAAAAGTTAACTCAAAATGGACCAAAGACCTAAATATAAGACCTAAAATTATAAAGCTATTAGAGTAAAATATAGAGGAAAAGTTTCACAACATTGGATTTGGCAGTGATTTCCTGGATATGACACCAAAGCCTGGGTAGTGAAGGGAAAAAAAATAAATTGGACTTCTTCAAAATTAAACTTTTGTGCTTTCAAGGATACTGTCGAGAGAACAAAAAAGCAATCCCCAGAGTGGGATAAAATAGTTAAAATGACATATTGGATAAGGGATTAATATTCAGAATATATAAAAACTCTACAACCCAGCAACAATAAACACACATTCCCACTTCAGAAATTGCAGAGGACTTGAGTAGACATTTCTCCAGAGAAGGTGTTCAAATGGCTAGTGAGCACATGAAAAGATGATCAACATCACCAGTCATTAGGGAAATTTGAATCAAAACTACAGTGAGATGAGCACCAGGTGTTGTACAAGTGATGACAACTCCAGAAAGAAAAAAATTATCTGATTCTTTTTGTAGTCACTCCTTAGTCATCAATGCTTTCCATTTTAAATTGATTGTTGAAAAAAAAAAGAAAAGAAAAAAATTCATTGTTGAGAACTTTTGGTGATAAATACAATTCTCAGAGAAGGGAAAAAACCTTGCAGTTTCAGTGTCCAGCACAGTGCCTGGCACATAGTCAGTGGTCAGTTAACATTCGTTGAATGAATATTGAATATATACATCAATTAATTTGGCATCGGCTTTAGCTGGATGCCAAGCCAGTTTCTAGGGATTATTGTCACTGCTTCAATTTGCCTTAAGGATGACCAGAACTGCCTCCTTTTGTGGTCTGAACTTGGTCAGATATTGTAAGCTGTATTCATCACTTAATCTTAAAAGGAAAAATATATGAAATTCTTTTGGGCAAAAACAAACAAAACCCCAAAAAACAAAAACACCAAGAAACCCCCAAACCACGGTGAGATACTGCTGCAACCAGAGGGCAAGAGCACCTGGCTCTGGGGGTCCCAAACAGACCAGGTTTGGCCACTGGCCACTGACAAAATCCAATGGCAGAGAGACAAGTGTTAGCCAGTACAGGGAGATATTGGAGCCTATGTGCACTGCTGGTGGGAACGTAAAATGGTTCAGCCACTGTGCCAAATTTGGGAGATTCCTCAAAAAATGAAGCGGAATTATCAAATAGTCCCCCAATTTCACTTCTTGGGATGTACCCCTAAGAACTGAAAGTAAGGACTGGAAAAGATTCCAGAGTTCATAGCAGCATTATTCAAAATAGCCAAAAGGTGGAGACAATTCAGACATCCAAAGAGATGAATGTGGGAAACATGTGCAATGAGAAATGATTGTGCCTTGAAAAGAATGGAATTTTGAGACATGCCATAATGTGGATGAACCTGACAATGTCATGCTCTGTCAAATAAGCCGGACACAAAAGGGCAAATATTGTATCATTCCCCTTATATGAGGTTCCTAGGATAATCAAATGTTTAGAGACAAAGTAGAATTGTGATTACTAGGGGTTGAGCTAAGGGGACAATGGAATTACTCTTTTTAGAGCCTTAAAAAAACATGCATTTGTTTTAAAGAGAGAGAGAATGTGGGGAGGAGCAGAGGGAGAGGGACAAGAAGACTTGGGGCTCCATCTTCTGAGATCTGAGATCATGATCTGAGCTGAAATCAAGAGTCCAACACTCTATCAACTGAGCCACCCCAGGTGCCCTAATATTATTCTTTAATGGGCACAGAGTTTAAGCTTGTAATATTTTATAAACATTTCATTTTTAAATGTTTATGTCATTAGATCAATTCCTTTCTTTCATGCTTTCAGATTTGGTGACATGCTTAAAATGGTCTTCCCCGAAGATATGCACTTCTGTTGTTTTCTAGGACTTCTTTGGTTTTATTTCTTACTCTTCAGTATTTAGCACATGCAGAATAATGTTATGAGATTAAAAAAAACACTTTTTACTTAATGTTTGATAGCCAATTTTGATAAGAATCTTTGTTAAATAATCTCTTCTTCCTGCTAATTAGATTTGTCATCTTTGTAATACAGTAAGTGATGTGGGATACAAAGGCAGAAGAGAAATTATTAAGTTTCCTTACTACCTACAGCCCATTGACAAGTCCCTGAAATAGGCAGAGTGACATTCCTCTAGGGACTCAAGGTCCTCGATGTTGACAACTTGATAAAGGCAAAAGGCAATCTTAGCCCAACCCTCAGGACGCTGTGAGTCTACTTTAACATATAAAAATTCCTTTAGAAATTCCATTTATCTCTAAACCCCCAAGATACATGTTGTCAAAACCCTCAAAGCATATGGCCAACTGACAGACATCTGAAGGGTCTTACGACTAAGGTTTTACTAGATGGTAATGAATGGCCTTTTTCCAATAACAGGTGGCCCACTGAAGTCCTGGAAACCTTGCTTCCAAAGTTCTTTGGAGACTCAAGCTATCCCTAACTCTCTCCCAACTTGAAAGTATATAATGGACCTCTCTCCCCAGTACAGCTCTCTCTGCCCACAGGTCCTTTCTCTGTGCTTTAATAAAACCACCTATTCCCAACAAAGATGTCTCAGGAATTCTTTCTTGGCCTTTGGCTTTGAATCCTAACATCTTTCCTCCATCAGTAAATTTTCATATTCTGGCCTTCTTTACAGATGATTCTGTGTGATAGGCATGCACCGCCTGTAAGTGGAGAGCTACGGACTACAGCCTATCTCTGGGATGTCCCTGAAGGACAGTGGTGAGAGGAGATCTTTCCAGTAAGTGGAACTTTTCTACTCATCATGAGTATTTCCTTCTTATTTTGTTACGAATAGGTTTGTGTATATACATGCACATATATTAAGGAAATATCTGTGTTCTCTTCATTCCCTTATTCTCTTATCACATAACATAAGACATATGGACTTTGTGTATTTATTAATTTTACATCATGGTATTTAAACTGTGGGATATCGAGAGAAAACACCATTGGAGTTTACCTCATTTTCTGGGGAAGGGATTAGCATGTTTTGCCTTGTAAGCAGGATAGTTGTATCGCCTATGGATGTCACTGTTAAAAAGGAAGGGAACTTAAAGTGTGGAAGACTCTTGGCCCATCCATCTTGAAATGAATGAGAAAGCCTGTTTGGGCGAGAACACTATGTGTGGCCAAGTTTTGATAAGGAGATTGGTATGGAACAGCCCTCTGAGCAGAGGCCAAGAGTGGAAGATGACCATGTTTTCTTATTACTATTGCTGTTCTCTGCCACTTTTATTTATGTGTGTACGTGTGTGTGCGTGTGTGTGTAATAACCTTCCGTCATGTAACTTGCTCATGTTCTTTCTTGTCATTCTTCCTTTCAGTTCTGTGGTAGGCTTTTATTCTATTAATTTTTCTGTAAAGAAGTCTCACGCAGTCAGGTCCCTCAATAATTTGTATGCTCTAGGCCTTGGCCTTTTATTTGATTTACTTATTTTAAAAAGATTTTATTTATTTATCTGACACAGAGAGAGAGAGAGAGATCACAAGTAGGCAGAACAGCAGGCAAAGGGAAAGGGAGAGAAGCAGGCTGTCCACTGAGCGGTAGCCCAATACCGGGCTTGATCCCAGGACCCTAGGATCATGAACTGAGCTGAAGGCAGATGCTTAACTGACTGGGCCACCCAGGCGCCCCTAGGCCTTGTCCTTTTAGAACCTATCTGTTGTGGGGGTACCTGGGTTAAGCGGTGGACTCTTCACTTGATCTTAGCCAAAAGGCCAAGAAGCGATAAGCCGTGAACTCTTAATTTCAGCTCAGGTCATGATCTCTGGGTTCCCTAATCCAGCAGTGTAGGGTTGCCTGCTCAGCTTGGAGTCCGCTTGTCCCTCTCCCTCACCCTGCTTACACACTCTCTCTCCCTCGCTATGTCTCTCTCTCTCTCTCTCAACTAAATAAAAATCTTAAAAAAAAAAAACAAACCCGAGCTGTTGCTAGTGTATTCTAAATCTGTCTTATTTATTTAAAATATTTTGTGCTTTAACACACACGTATATCAATATTGTGCAAAGTTTGAACAATATGAACTTTCTCCTGTAATTTTAAAAAATAAAACTGCTGGTTAGTTTCCCAGCAAAAATGGGTTTAACAGAATAGAGAATTGCAATCTGGGACAAGCAAGCTATGGCAAAACCATAGGCAAGTCTGGGGAACAAAGGAGAGGAAGGCTGTTCTATATAGAAAACGGGGAGTTGGGGGGGCTCTTGTAAACACAAAGTCCATTGGGTTAAACTGGGAGTTGGAAGCATGGTGGCTTCTCATTGGCTGAGCTGTGACAGTCTCTCATTGGCTGGGCTGTTGCTGGGGCTGGAGGAAAACCTTTCTTCTTCCAGTGGGCAGTAAAGTAGTGGCTAAAGTACTAGGGGTGGCAGGTGACCAGGAGTGTAGGGTGTGAGAGCTCCCTCTGCTGGCCTGCGGACTCCCTCCCCCCTTTTTTTTTAAATAGGCTCTCTGCCCAGTATGAAGTGGAGCCTGGTGCTTGAACACACAAACTTGAGATCAACACCTGAACTTAGATCAAAAGTCAGCTGCTTGACTGGCTGAGCCACCCAGACGCACCAACCCCCCACTACATTTTAAATGAGGTTTCCTTTTTATAAATTTTTACATTTCCAATATTAATTTTCAACAATGCAAAAAACATTCAAGATGAAATATAAACCATCTCCTTGGGAAAAATTAAAGTCTCACAATAACTGAATGTCATGAACTCTCCTTTCAGATTCACTCATACCCCACAGAGGGACCTCTCTCTGATGTGTAGGAGAACTGAGGATCCTTCTGCTAATGTCATAGCGTCAGCAGTGTGGGAGCATATCAGGTGTTTCTCCTGACACACAGTCCCTGTCCAGAGGGGACCAATGTATAAAACACAGGTTTATTTTCTTAAAATAACTGTGTGGCTTCGTATCTATAAAATGTGGCAAAATAAATCTTGAGTATTGTTGCACAACTGCCCGTTGTCTGTCCATTATTCCTCCCCTCTTCCTTTCTAAGAGAATCCAGCCTGCCTTGCAATCGAGGGGAGACCTTTGAGAAATGAACAGAAGCAGCTGTGTGGGGTTTCAGAGAGAGCCCTTGCAAGTGGCAAGTCTTTTGGCTCTGCTGTCTTCTTCCTGCCTGACTGGGACAGGAAGAGATGGATGGAGCCCCAGCAGCCATCTTAGAAGCATGGGGATGATAGCTCCCAACCTAGAGATGCTGCAGGAGAGAGCTGGAAGGATTTGAGTTTCTTGGAGATAGAATGCATTGAAAAGTCCTCTAATTTCAGGCTTCTTCTCAGAAAATAATCTGTCAGTGTGCGGAAGTGGGTGTTGTTGAGCCGATGGCAGAATTGTGTTCCATTTCCTGAGATCCTGGACCCCCTCCAGATAGCAGCCTGGTACTCAGCACCGCTAAGAGGATTTGGAGCCCCTGCCAAAGAGTCTTCTTACAGCCTTCTTCATGTCCTGGTTCCTCAGGCTGTAGATGAAGGGGTTTAGCATGGGGGTCACCACCGTGTACATGATGGTTGCTACTGTGTCCTGGGCTGAGAAGGAGTTGGGGGGTCGTATGTATACCCCCAGGACAGTTCCATAGAACAAGGTGACCACGGACAGATGGGAGCTGCACGTGGAAAATGCCTTGCGCCTTCCTGGTGCGGAGGGGATGTGGAGAACAGCTGCAGCTATGCGGAGGTAGGAGACCACAATGAGCGCACAGGGGGCCACGAACAGGACTACAGCCCCCAGGAACACATGCTCATTGACCCGCGTGTCTGAACAGGCAATCTTCATCAGCAGGTAGGCGTCGCAGTAGAAGTGGGTGATGTCCCGGGCGGAGGAGCAGAAGGTCAGTCTGTCCATGAGGAGTGTGTGGACCAGGGAGAGGAGGCCTGAACACGTCCACGTGAGTGTGGCCAGTCCCCTACAGAGCTGGGGGGTGATGATGGTGTGATACTGCAGGGGGTGGCAGATGGCCACGTAACGGTCCAGTGCCATGGCTGCTAGCAGGAAGGTATCCAGGTTGGCAAAGGAGATGAGGAAGTACATCTGGGTCAGGCAGTGGGGGTAAGAGATAGTCCACGTTCCTGCCACATGGCTGGCCAGCAGCTTGGGGATCAGGTTAGTGGTGAAGCAGATGTCAACAAAGGAGAGATTGGTGAGGAAGAAGTACATGGGGGTGTGCAGGCGGGGATCAGAGCCAATGACCAGGATGATGAGTGTGTTCCCGGCCACGGTGACCAGGTACATACACAGGAAGAGCCAGAAGAGGGCTTGACGCTGCTCCGGGTCCCTGGTGATGCCAAGCAGGAGGAACTCGGTGACTCCTGTCCCATTTTCCTTCCCTCTGGACATCCCACTGTGGCTTGGGGAGGTGACAGGCTGCATACACAAGGGAGAGGACAAAATCCCAGCAGAACCTGATCTTGCTCTAGAGAGAAATGAGATCAGAGGTCATTTGTGATCAGATTCATGACCAGAGGTTTCTTTTTTTTTTTTTAAGATTTTATTTATTTATTTGACAGAGAGAGAGAGAGAGAGAGATCACAAGTAGGCAGAGCGGCAGGCGGGGGTGGGGGGAAGCAGGCTCCCCGCTGAGCAGAGAGCCCCATGCAGGGCTTGATCCCAGGACCCTGAGATCGTGACCTGAGCTGAAGGCACAGGCTTAACCCACTGAGCCCCCAGGCACCCCATGACCAGAGTTTTGTACCTATGGTAACTGCTGCTTTTAATCAAGTACTTATCATGTGCCACTGTGCTAAGGAGTCTATGTGCACGATCTCTCTTAATTGCCACAAAATAGGTACTTTTATGATTCCCGGTTTTTGCATGAAATAGCTGAGATGGAGTAGTTTGCTCAACCGTGTGGGTGGGAAGTGGCAAAGGAGACTGGGAACCCACAGTCTGAGCCCAGAGCCTGTGCCTCACCCATCCTTCTACAGAGGACCCGCCTCGTTCCTCCGGTGCTGCATACTGAGGGCAGTGTCCTGAATCTTCGAGCTCAATTCAGCCAGCATGTCCTCTTTAGAAAGGACTTGGTGCCTTGCTTCTTGCCTACTTATCTGACTGCATGTCTCGCCAGCCACCTGGGACTGTGTGCCTTACCTGCCTCAGAACAGGGCCTTTGCATGGGCTGTTCTTGGCTTGGTGTTCTCTCCACCTGGACCTTCATGTGGTGATTTGTCACCTTTGTATCTCTGTGGGAGGTTATGTCAACTGTGAACTAGTTTATGGTGGGTTTTCCCTATGAGACCATTCCCTTCTGAGAACAGGGCTGTGTCGACGCTGTTCTCTGTCATGTGCCCAGTGCCCGGAACAATCTGCAGCACACGGTCAGTCCTCAACAGAGCCGTCAAAGGGAAGAATGAACTTTCACAAATGTACTGCATACCAAAATTGACCCATAGAAAATACGCGGACACCACACTGAATGAGAAATGTTCTGTTGTGATTAATGAATGCATTTAGCAAAAAAAGTTTTGGCTTATAGCATAAATTCCAAGTGTTTGTTTGTTTGTTTCCTCCTTTTTAAAGATTTTATTTATTTATTTAATAGAGAGAGAGAGCTCATGCAGAGGAGAAGCAGACTCCTGGTTGAGTAGGCAGCCTAATATAGGGCTCAAAGCCAGGATCCCGGAATCATGACCTGAGCTGCAGGCAGACGCTTAACTGACTCAGCCCCCCTAGGCACCCCTGCAGGTGTTTCTAAGCGCAGAGTGAAAGGCAGGCAGGCTTGAGCCTGGCTCTGTGTCAATAGGAATTTCCTCAAATATATGAATGAGGATTAATTATGTATCTGGTCCATGTGATCCAGGACCTGTGACCACTGTAGACCAGAGGAAGAAACCAGACACGGCCTGCAGGTGTATTTATTTGGTTTAAACCCTAATGATCTACAGGATATTTCCTATTTGCTGACATTTTAAAAATCAAGGATCATGGGGTGCCTGGCCTGGGTGGCTCAGTCGGTTAAGCATCTGCCTTCGACTCAGGTCATGATCCCGCGGTCTTGGCATTGAGCCCTGCATCGGGCTCCCTGCTCAACGGGAAGTCTGCTTCTCTCTCCTTCTGTCTCTCAAATAAATACATAAATAAATCTTTTAAAAAACCAAGGATTTCGTATAAAATCTGGATTCCGCCTCTTCTTGAAAAATCAGCTGACCTGGAGACATTGGACTCTCTTTCTTGGCCAGCAGCAATCAGCTGGGGAAGGTGAACAGCTAATACTCGCCAAGTGCTCCTTGTGCTTAGTGCTGTACACAGATGTCTCTGGTATCCCTCAGAGCCCTCCTGTGCAGCCATTTTCTAAATGTCCCTGTTCTACATGAGGCAGGGGACGCACAGCAGAATTAAGTGATGCTCCCAGAGCCACAGAGCTAGTGGCCTTCCTCTCTAGGCTGCCCTGTGTTAGGTGATTTTCATCACCGTGGTTGTCTCCTGTTTCCACCCCTGGAATCACTCAGGGCAAGTCTATGCACTTTCCATGTGCCATCCTCTCTCGTATCTTCTAGAAACTATCATTTCTCGAGATTGCCTTATTTCCAGGAAGTCTAAATTCTGAAGGATTTTTCGAAAGCTAGGATGAAGAATTTGCACAAAGTTTGGCTGCTTATGGGAATCTGATTTTAGGTGCAGAGTTGTTCATGTCCACCAAATTTTATTTTTAAAGATTTTTTTTATTTATTTGACAGACAGAGATTACAAGCAGGCAGAGAGGCAGGCAGAGAGAGAGGAGGAAGCAGGCTCCCTGCTGAGCAGAGAGCCCGAAGTGGGGCTCGATCTCAGGACCCTGAGATCATGACCTGAGCCGAAGGCAGAGGCATTAACCCACTGAGCCACCCAGGCGCCCCCACCAAATTTTTTTTTTAAGATTTTATTTATCTATTATTTGAGAGAGAGAGAGGGAGAGAGAGAGAACACGAGAGGGGAGAGGTTAGCAGGAGAAGCAGACTCCCCGTCAAGCAGGGAGCCCGATGCGGGACTTGATGCTGGGACTCCAGGATCATGACCTGAGCCGAAGGCAGTCGCTTAACCTACTGAGCCACCCAGGTGCCCCTTCACCAAATTTTTAACAGAAAACCAAATGAAGTATTTCTTCAGGACCTTAACCTAACATTGTCAGCATTATACCCTGTTCCTGTCCCATTCCTCCTGGTCCTCTACTTCATGCTTCATGTAGTAGAGAAGTCAGAGTAATTTATTTACCATTGGCTTCAAATGATTTCTTTACCAAAATCTTAACATTAGATATGATTTCTCAAGACTAAGTTTTGCCTCATTATGACAAATTTTAAGGATGTAGCTGAATTTTTTTTTTTAATCATAGAAATTTCTGGCACTGACTGGATCCCTGGGTAGTGCTTTGGTCCCATCATGTTCTACAGAGAATTTGTGTTGTAATCATGCTTTGTATTGTGGGATTTGATCTGTAGCATGGATTCTGAATTCTTAAGGGACATCTGCAGCTACTTTCATATAACTTGAAGTAAAGCAAAATGGCAGAAATGAGAAGACTTTCATTCATCTGCTCACGCCATTATCAGTTGGGTGGGTGTGGAGCACTCATCTTGTCCCTGTGGGGCCACAAGTGAAGAGTGTTCAGTAGACCCTGTGTTCTGGGAACACTACTGCCATCCAGAAAGCACTTACTAAACTCAAAAACTGGTATGTTTAAAGCCAATGGGGAGTAGAATTGCGATGTATTGGAAACTCATGGTGAAGTGGAAAGGAAAATGGTGTCTGGTGTGTCGGGGAGAATACTAGGAAACGTAATACAATAAAGAAAGATTCCTCAATATTTTCTTTAAAATTCCACATTGCCTAGTGTTTGGTTCAGGAGCCTTAAATGGAAACATCAAAAAATCCATTCTGTTTGTGTAGGACTTTGCACCATGTGGGCCCATGTCCCATTCTCTAGAATTCTCTACTGCTCACTGGGCAAGATGGGTGACGCTGATGCTCTGGCTCACCTTTTGTCTTGAAGTGGATTTGACTTCTTGTTCTCCTTTCCCCTCTCCAAACAATGGGGATGGCCTGTGAGGATGAGAGAGGGGGTGACTGAAAGTGCCTGGCACAGTCCTTCCATGTCATGTGGAAGTCTGTGGGCAGCAGCTCCCCATTGAGCTGTTAGATCCTTTCCTCAGAACCATATTAGATGTCATGCGGAATACTGACAGAGGGACACCCAGAAGCCAGACCCTCCCCTTCCTTAGAGGAGCTGTTAGATGAAAGGTCATGTGACACCATATGTGAATCTGGTAACCTCACATCGAGGGTGTCTGTGTCTGAGCTTCTCCTCTGTTCCAGCTTCCCTGGGTCCCACCTGGCTGCCTGTGCTGATCTCAGTTCCTTCCCTAGATTGCAGTTTGCCCTTCACTTCTCTCCTCCGGGACTGGCGGCAGATTCCGTGACTACCCCACCTGGAGCAGGATCAAGGGAAACAGGGCTGTGGCAGGTGGAATGGACTGCTGCAGCCTCCCACCTACAGGAGAAACTGGCCTAGAGCACCTCTGGATGTGAGAGTGCTCCCACTACGTGCTCTCCCTCAGTGGGAGGCACCAGCTCCTTTCCAGAATAGCTTGCTTCTCTTTGAACCCTTTGGTTAAAAATTTCTATAGATTAGGAATTTAGGGTGACCCCAAGGTCTTATTTGTGGGACTGTGGGGGTGTTGTTTGAAGCAGACAGTCGTGCCATTGTGCAGAAGGTGAGGTCCTGGTTTGGGAACAGGGGACCCTCAGTTGCTTGAGCTCAGGGCATAGAGCCGTCGTATGAGTTACCAGTGTGACTAAATTTTGCACTTTGTAGTTTCTAATGGGGTTAGCTGATAGCATTCTCAAGATGTGATTCAATAACATCTGAAAGAGTTATGGTGATTCAGGGGCACCTGGGTGGTTCAGTCGGTTGAATGTCTTGACTCCTGATTTTGGCTCAGGTCATGATCTCTGAGTTATGGGATCAAGCTCTGCATTGGGCTCTGTGCTCAGTGGGGAGTCTGCATGTTTCTCTCTCTCTGCTCCTCCCTGTGCTTGCTCTCCCTCCCTCTCTCTCTCTCAAATAAAAAAATAAGATCTCCAAAGAAAAAGAGTTATATTGATTCAAATGTATAAAGACCTTCCCTATACATGACCTGACGTACCTATCTGCAGCCCTATGAAGTAGCTGGGTCAGATGGCAAGTGTGATCACCCCATGGATAATTACAGTTAAAGATGCATAAGGCTGGGGATATGCTTGTGGACTTATGGGTAGCAACCTACTCAAATCTCACTGCTCTGGGGCACAGGGACAATACCTGGGGTCCGAGGCAGCACGGTCGGTTCTCTTATCCTCTAGGCTGGAACACTGTCCCTACTATTGGAGGGATTTTATGGTCCCCACCAAAGTGAATGCCCAACGCTCCTGATGACAGGCAATCCACAGGGAATGTGTCCATGTTCTGCAGATCACAAACAAATCACCTACCCCTGGGGCTAAAGTGGAAAGGATGAGGATTGCATTCATGTTGTAGGTCAGGGACGTAGGAGCTTTTCCTGTTGGGAATCTTCCAGGTTAGCTCAAGCCCCAGCTGGAGTGTGGGCCTCCATAGATGCACATTCCCTGAAGAGGGCTAGCTATGTCCTTCCTCAGAACTCTCTGGCTTTTGCCTTCATCAGAGGACCGAGAGTTGACAGATCTAGGTCGTAATTTGGAGCAGGCCTGTCTTATCCTTTGATTATTCTGAATATATATTTGGGGGATTGGTTAGAATGGCACAAGATGTTGGAGAACCATCTGTGATGTGACAGAGTGGAAAATGCCAGAAAACAGAGTTCCAGTAGTAGGCTGTGTCATGCTGCTTCTGAGTGTTTGGGGATTAAGGTTCCTAATCTCCATGTTGTCATTGGGGTGGTGGGATGGTTGGATGCCGGGTATGATCTTGGCAGTCATCATGATTATCTGTGATTGTGCTGAGGGAGGTACCAGGGTCCATCCTGGAGCAGAGCCTGGAACTCTTGTGTCCCACATCTCTCCAGCCTCACCCGTACTGGTTGTAAAATGATGTTGTTGGTCTAATTGCTAACATTCCTTCTCTGGTTATAGGATTTATTCAGTCAGTATTTATTGGACATTTGCTGTATGATAGGGAGAGTTCCAGTTCTACAGGAGAGAGAAATGGGATGGAGTAGGCCTGCATTCACACTGCTTTCACCCTAGTTGGGGAGAGAGCACAGCTTCCCATGCATAAATGGTTGGAATAAAATCAACACTTGCCTTATGTCATGTCTCTGCCTACAATTTCCGGAAACTGCACTTTCTATCAAATTCTGAAAGGTATTAAATGACAAGTTGTATTGAATGTATGAACCGATGTATGTGAACATCAGTTATGGGAAGTCTGGATTGTGCTCACGTCACTTGGCTCAAAAGAGATTTATCTGTCTATATACAAAGACCTAAGAAAAAGCACAAATGATCTGCATCCTTCTTGGCAAATACAGCAAAAAAACAAAGGCAGGGATGTTCCGAAATATCAATTGTATCTCATGTTGAAAAATTATAATGAGCCCAACCCAGTAGTTTTTGACTGACAACATGAGATGCCTAAAGTTTTGGGCAAAGAGACAATGGCCTGTTCTGGAAATGGGTTTGGCAAGCCCTGATGACCTCTGCGTGGCTCACACATGAAAAGTCAGTCTAGATAATGATTTTTAGGGGTCAGAGTTCATCAGTCAGACACCACCAACTTTCATTGACAAAAGGTAAATACAACAGAAGGTCAGCAGCCAAAACCAAGTCATCTGCTGAAGGCCGGTTGACATTGTGAGGCAAAGTCCATGGGAAGCTTAGCTTCTGCCCACAAGCACATGGGAGACAGGATACTACAGTCAGGACAGTGACTTGCAATCCCCTGGGAAAGGCTTCAGCTCCTAAGAGATGATACCAGGCTCTCCTGGAAGACTCCATGGTTGGCATGGCCTTGGAGTAGACACTTAAAGCACAAGTTGGAGGGAGATGATTCCATGAACCTGGAAGACATCTCATTGCAATGGCAATGACACTGAGTGGTCCCTGCTCCCCTGGGGAGAGCAGTGTATGAGGAAATCTGCTGGGAAGAGGGATGAGCCTCTCTTTCGACATTCTCTGCAAGTTGTTTCAAGTGCCTGTGAAGAGTTGGCCCCTAGTGGCTCATTAGTGCTACATGGAAGTTGCCTATGAGGAAGGGGGATGGTGTCTGTTGGGAGCCCCAGCTGCAGAGAGCAGGCCCTAGAGGGTGAAATTCCCAGACACAGTCCTGATTTCCTGGTTGCTCCCAGGGAGGACTCTACTAGCCTGGCCCTGTGTCTGTTTCCATCCGGGAGAGGTCCCTAGAGGCCCCCAGTGATGCTGAGCTTTAATTTATGATCAGTTCATGTTCTGGGAGTGCTTCATGTGCAGGAAACCACAACCAGAAATGAGTAACCAGTTCTCACCATGGAGCCTGTAGCAAATCTCAACACACCTGTTTGTTTCTTTAGTTCCGCTCATTATAAGTTATCATTATCTGTTGAGCCCAGAACCTCCATCTTTGTATCTACTTCTGTGCCCAATTCAGGATACCTCGATTTTTTTTTGCTTCCCCTCCTCCCAATTTCTTTTATTGTGGTAAAATACACATGACCTGAAATTTACATCTTGACCATTTTGAAGTATGCATTTCAGTGGAATTAAATATATTAAATATATTCATTGTGTTGTGCAGCCGCCCGCACCATCATCTCCACAATGCTTTTCATCTTGTATCATTGAAATTCCAACCATTAGACACTAACTCTGCATTTTCCCTCCCCCAGCCCATTTCACTTTCTGTCTCTTTGGATTTCTCGAAGTCTTTCATAAAAGTGATATCATACAGTGTTTGCCTTCTTGTGACTGGCTTATTAGCCTAACGTCCTCAAGGTTCATCCATGTTGTAGCATGCTGCAGAATTTTCTTCTGTAAGTCTAAATAATATTCCATTGTATATGTATGTGCAAAATTTTGCTTATGCATTCATCCTTTGATGGACTTTTGCATTGCTTCATGATTTAGCTGTTCTGAATGAGATTGTTTCTGTGAACCCAAGTGTACAAATATCTCTCTGAGTCCTTGTTTTCAAATCTTTTGGGTAAACACTCAGAAGCAGAATTGCTGAATCATATGGTAGTTCTGTTTTTAGTTCTCTACAGTGGCTGTACCATTTTACCTTCCCACCAATGGTGCCCAAGTGTTCCAATATCTCCATATTCTTGCCAACGCTTATTTTTTTTTTAAGATTTTATTTATTCATTTGACAGAGAGAGATAATGAGAGCAGGAACACAAACAGGGGGAGTGGGAGAGGGAGAAGCAGGTTCCCCACTGAGCAGGGAGCCATCAAAATGCAGGGCTTGATCCCAGAACCCTGGGATCATGACCTGAGCTGAAGGCAGATGCCCAACCGACTGAGCCACCCAGGTGCCCCTACGTTATTGTTTTCTGTGTGTTTGTTTCTGTTTTGTTTTGTTATTTTGGATAGTAGCCATCCTAACCAGTATAAAGTGGTATCTTACTTTTCTTCCCCCCTAATGATTAGGGATGTTGAACCTCTTTTCATGCGGTTATTAGCCATTTGTGTGCGCACTTTGGAAAAATGTCTTTTCAAGTCACCTGTCCATTTTTGAATGGGCTTGTTTGGGCTGGTTTTCTTCCAGAGCTTGCAGAGGCCAGTCAGGAGGGTCTGTGATTCTTCCCTGCTCGGTAGCCCCTCAGAGTCAGTCCTCAACTCTTTCCACCTAACAGGAATTCAGACTGTCCCATTCTCCTCCTGGCCCTTTTACATAGCAGCTCTGTTTCCTTCTTTATGACCAGCATTAGAATAGCCTGTGAAGCCAACCATGAGGTTCTAGAGCAGCGCTCCCTGGTGCTGAACATCAGCAACCCTCCCATCCCCTGCTAAGTCTCTGGCCTCCATGCTGGGGTGCTGGGCGGCAGGAGGGGAGCCAGCTGCCGGGTGATAGCTGTTGTGGGCAGCCATATGTAAAGTTACATGCAGATGGCTTACCTCATTCCCTCCGGGTGGTAAAAGGATCTGATTATAATGGTGTTTGTTGACTTGCATGGAGTAGGCTAGGATCGGTCTGTGTTGCTAGCCCAGCTTCTGATGATAAAGGTGTGGTGTGGTGATGTAGAGTAGGAAATATATGTTTGGTCTTCCTCCTAGTTTCTGGCAAAGAGCTCTTAAAATACTTGGAATTTCCTGTGAGGAGGGAGCTATGAACAGACATTTCTGCAAAGAAGACATCCAGATGGCTAACAGACACATTAAAAAGTACTCAATATCACTCGGCATCAGGGGAATACAAATCAAAAGCACAGTGAGATATCACCTCACACTAGTCAGAATGCCTAAAATTAACAAGTCAGGAAATGACAGGTGTTGGTGAGGATGTGGAGAAAGGGGAACCCTCCTACACTGTTGGTGGGAATGCAAGCTGGTGCAGCCACTCTGGAAAACAGCATGGAGATTCCTCAAAGAGTTGTAAATAGAGTTACCCTACAAGCCAGCAATCTCACTACTGGGTATTTACCCTAAAGATACAAATGTAGGGATCCGAAGGGGTATGTATACCCGAATGTTTATAGCAGCAATGTCCACAATAGCCAAGCTATGGAAAGAGCCTAAATGTCCATCAACAGATGAATGGATAAAGAAGATGTGGTATAGATATACAATGGAATACTATGCAGCCACCAAAAGAAATGAAATCTTGCCATTTGCAACGACGTGGATGGAACTAGAAGGTATTATGCTAAGCAAAATAAGTCAGTCAGAGAAAGAATTATCATATGATCTCACTGATAAGAGGAATTTGAGACACAAGACAGAGGATCATAGGGGAAGGGAGGGAAATATGAAACAAGACAAAACCAGAGAGGGAGACAAACCATAAGAGACTCTCAATCTCAGGAAACAAACTGAAGGTTGCAGGAGGGGCAGGGGGTAGAGGGATGGGGTAACTGGGTGATGGACATTGGGGTTGTAATGTGTTGTAATGTGTTATATAAGACTGATGAATCACAGACCTGCACTGCTGAAGCAAATAATATATGTTAATTATTGAATTTAAATTTAAAAAATTCTTGGAATTTCCTGTGAGGAGGGAGCTATAAAGATGTCTTTTCTTACGTTAATGATGGCTTTGGGATAGCACCTGAGGGTGGGGTGATGGGTACCTTTCTAGCCTCACAAGTGATTAAAGGGTGGAAATTTTAGCCTCACCCTCTCCCTCTAACTGATCTAGGGTGGGGGAGCAGAGTGCTGGAGATTGAGTCCAGTCACCAAAGGCCAGTGAGTTCATCAAACATGCCTATGTCACGAAACCTCCCTAAAAACCCCAAAAGGCGGGGCTTGGAGAACTTCCAGGCCAGTGAACACATGGAGGTATGAGGAGAGTGCAGGGAAGGTCCATGCCTTTTTCCCATACCTTGCCCCCTACATCTGTCAACCCAAATAAAGAGGTAAACTGAGACAAGCTCCAGAAATCGAGTTTGTTCAAGAACAGCAAAAGAACAGCAGAGGGACTGCAATTCAGGAAATGCAAGCTGCAAGTGAGTCTACTGAGGGTTTGGGTGGGCGGTGTTTATGGGCAAGGAACACCAAAGGGGAGACCCGTCAGAGTCCCACCAGGGAGTCCACTGGCTTGAGGATGGGGAGAGAGTCTTGGCAGAGAGTCATCAGTCAAGGATGTAAGTTTCAGTCTTCTGTAAGTCAGGCGTTTACAGCAAATCAGTGTCTCGGTTAAGTTTTGTTATGCTGAGGGCACCTGTATGAGATTCTCCATTTCATACCTCCTTTTAGAATGAAATCCTTACACACCTGTCTTCCAGTTGGCAGCAACTGAGTTCTATCCTATTACAATCAGCTGGTGATCTACTAAGTAAAGTGTTCTCCCGAGTTCTGCGAGCCGCTCTGGCAAATGAGCAGAACCTGAGGAGGGCGTCCTCAACCTCCAGTTTAAAGCTGATTAGTCAGAAGCATAGGGAACAACCTGGATTTATCACTGGCGTCTCAAGGAGGGAGAGTCTTGCAGGACGAGGTCCTTACCCTGGGGGTTCCGATGCTACCTCTGGGTAGGTGTCAGAATTGAGTCGAATTATAGAAACATCCAGCCGGTGTTGGATAAAACCCTTGCATTGGCGTTGGGTAGTGAGTTGGAAAGGGGCAGGCTCATTCGGCTGTGGCTCGGCCCAGTTGCTAATCACCACTGTTGAGGTAAAAGACTTGCCAGTTATTTGCTGAGTAATTTTGACATGTTGGGGCATGAACACTGTGTAAACCTGCTGGAGAGGATAGATGGGGAGGCCAGCGGAGAAGGGGTGGACATGGTAGTGATGGAAAGAGAGAGAACTCTGCGGTCTGCCGATGGTTCTGCCTCTCCCTTAGACCCTCTCTGGCTGCGGGAGTGTCTTCCCAGCCCTCTGTATTTCCTCAATCTTTTCTTTTTTTCCTTTTATTTTAAAAAGATTTTATTTATTTATTTGACAGAGAGAGAGAGAGATCACAAGCAGGCAGAGAGGCAGGCAGAGAGAGGGGGGAAGCAGGCCCCCAGCAGAGCAGAGAGCTGGACATGGGGCTCGATCCCAGGACCCTGAGATCATGACCTGAGCTGAAGGCAAAGGCTTAACCCACTGAGCCACCCAGGTGCCCCTCCTTTTTTTTTTTTTTTTTTAAGATTTATTTATTTGAGAGAGAGAGTGTGTGTGCGTGCATGTGCGCGTGCAGGAGGAAGGGCAGAGGGAGAGAATTTCAAGCCGACTCTCCACTGAGCATAGATTCCTGACACGGGGCTTGATCCCAGGACCCTGAGATCTTGACTTGAGCTGGAATCAAGAGTGGTACACTCAAGCAGCTGAGCCACCTAGTTGTGAAACCACCTAGGAGGTTTCACAATTGACCTTGAACGAGTGCAAGAGCGAGTCACCCCAAAACCCCTCCTCAATTTTCTGTCGTTAATTATAGTTTTAATTTGATATCTGTACCTGTTGATTTAATATACTATTAAATGTATATTTTAATACATGTATTTCTCTAATATTTAATATATTTAATCATTACTTAAAGATATTCAATAAAATCAATATTTTATCTATTATATAATTTGTTATATAATAATTATTTTTAGTATTATATTTATAAGTACTTATAGTCTTCATAGTTTGTTTATATTTTAATGTAATAATTATATAATATGTTATATAATATATAAATACATAACTTATTTATTATTAAAAATGTTATAATAGGGGCGTCTGGGTGGCTCAGTGGGTTAAAGCCTCTGCCTTTTGGCTCAGGTCATGATCCCAGGGTCCTGGGATCGAGCCCCACATCGGGCTCTCTGCTCAGCGGGGAGCCTGCTTCCTCCTCTCTCTCTGCCTGCCTCTCTGCCTACTTGTGATGTCTGTCTATCAAATAAATAAATAAATAAATAATCTTTTTAAAAAGTTATAATAAATTATTGGGACGCCTGGGTGGCTCAGTTGGTTAAGCAGCTGCCTTCGGCTCAGGTCATGATCCCAGCATCCTGGGATCGAGTCCCACATCGGGCTCCTTGCTCGGCAGGGAGCCTGCTTCTCCCTCTGCCTCCATCTGCCAGTGCTCTCTCTCTCTCTCTCTGACAAATAAATAAAATCTTAAAAAAAAAGTTATAATAAATTATTATAAATATATTTATATATAAATTATATGTTATATATTTGTTATATTATGTAACAAATTATTAATAGTAATAAATCAATACAAATCAGTTAATAATAAATGTTATAAATATAATTGACTTATAAACACATAAAATAAATATTAATTATATGTATATAATTAATTAGTTCCCCTAATATTTATTGGAAAGCAGCATAGCTGAATGAAGTGAAGGCTGTGAATTCTAACCCCATCTTGCCTGGGTTCAACTCCTGTCTTTTGTACTTGTTCTGTAAATTACACTGCGTACCTCTTCATTATTGAACTTCCGTGCCTCCGTGTATTCGTCTGTAATGTGGAGATAATAATGCTGCCCACTAGGAGTAGTTGCAAGGATTAAGGGTTTTATGTACACACAGGAACTTAGAACTATGTCTGGCATGTGAATCCTCTGCAAGTGTTGTTGTTTACGTCTACAGCATCCCCTCTCTGGGTACAATCTATGTGGTTAGAATTTTTAGCATTTTCACTATTTTCTTCATCTTCATCTTCATCGGTTTGCAGCGTAACAGAGGGGAGGGAGAAACATGGGACTGCAGGCTCTTAGTCTCCTAGAACAGAAGGTGGGGGAGAAATGAGGAAAAAGATCTGGTACCTAGGGCTAAGCGAGGCTTATGAGTTAAACCAACATGGTAAGGATTCTGGAACATAATTAGAGCCTGTGATCTAAGACACTTCAAAACTTCTGGTAGGTTGATTACTCATTTTCTGATCCAGGTGCCATTCTGAGGTACGGAAAAGTCAGAGGGAGGTTTCACAATTGACCTTGAACGAGTGCAAGAGCAAGTCACCCCAGAACGCGCCACTGTGGCATATGGACTATTTTGAGCTGAAGACAGTTGAGACCCCGTGTGGTTAAGAGAAAATTTTCCCCCCTCTCTTAACTACTTAGAAGAAACTAAATGGGGTCCTTTGCAGAATTAGAGTAATTACAGGAGATAAATTTTATCTGAATGAATTGTCTATATGACAGAGCAAATATCTAATTACCAGACATCTATTCTTCTTATTGCCCTGTGAATTGCTCTCTTTCCCTTTGAAGCCCCAGGCCCCTGTTCTGTTCTTAGGCCAGGATGGCATATATACCTCATTTTAGCCTTTCTGCTTTGGAATTTCTCATGTATGTGGGGTTCCCATACATAGGAAATTAAGTTTGATTTTCTCCTGTTAATCTGTCTCATGCCAATTTATTTATTTATTTTTTAATCTAAATTAGCCAATATATAGTACATCATTAGTGTCAGATGTAGTGTTCAACACTTTATCAGTTATGTATAACATCCAGTGCTCATTACATTAGATGCCCTCCTTAATGCTCATCACCCAGTTACCCCATCCCCCCATCCCCCTCCCCTCCAGCAACCCTGTTTGTTCCCTATAGTTAAGAATCTCTCATGGTTTTTCTCTCTCTCTCTGATGACTTCCCATTCGCTTTTCCCTCCCTTCCCCTATGATCCTATGTGCTGTTTCCTATATTCCACATATGAGTGAAACCATGATAGTTGTCTTTCTCTGAATGACTTATTTCACTCAGCATAATCCCCTCCAGTTCCATGCATGTTGATGTAAAAGGTAAGTATTCATCCTTTCTAATGGCTGTGTAATATTCCATTGTATATATGGACATGTCTTCTTTATCCATTCATTGGTTGATAGATATCTTGGATCTTTCCACAGTTTTCCTGTTGTGGACATTGCTGCTATGAACATTGTGGTGTAGGTGTTCTTTCGGATCACTATGTATATATCTCTGGGGTAAATACATAGTAGTGCAATTGCTGGGTCATAGAGTAGCTCTATTTTTAACGTCTTGAGGAACCTCCATACTGTTTTCCAGAGTGACTGCACCAGCTTGCATTCCCACCAACTATGTAGGAGGGTTCCCCTTTCTCTGCATCCTCGCCAACATCTGTCATTTCCTGACCTGTTAATTTTAGCCATTCTGACTGGTGTGAGGTGGTATCTCATTGTGGTTTTGATTTGTATTTCTCTGATGCCAAATGATGTTGAGCACCTTTTTTGTGTGTATTAGCCATTTGTAAGTCTTTGGAGAAATGTCTGTTCATGCCTTCTGCCCATTTTTTGACTGGATTATTTGTTTTTGAGTGTTGAGTTTGAGAAGTTCTTTATAGATCTTGGATACTAGCCCTTTATCAGATAGGTCATTTGAAAGTATCTTCTCCCATTCCATAGGTTGCCTTTTAGTTTTTTTGACTATCTCTTTTGCTGTGCAGAAACTTTTTATTTTGATGAAGTCCCAATAGGTCATTTTTGCTTTTGTTCCCTTGCCTTTGGAGATGTGCCTAGCAAGAAATTGTTGTGGCTGAGGTCCAGCAATTCTTTTCTTACATCTCAGGTTGAATTCATAGGTGTTTGGAATGCTTTGATAGTTATCTAGCTAAATTCAGGGGACCAGATGAAACAAGGTCCTCTACTCTTCTGCCATCTTGCTCCAGTCTCATGCCAATTTAATTCTTAAGACAGCCACAAGAACGTTTTGAAAGATAGAGGAAAACTTTTCCTCCACAACAACCTTGATTTAAAAGCACAAATAGAAAACTAGGACTAATAGAAGATTTTACATGCCTGTGTTCCTCCCCCCAACCCATTCTCCTCCTCTCTCTTCTCTGTCAACATCCTGTTTCTCCATTCCCATATTCCATATATCTATTATTAGGTTCCTGGAATCCCTATTTCAATGAGGACTCAGTCATTCAGCAAAAAGTTTGTTTCCATTTTTTTTCCGTGTTATGGACATACTCAAGACTGTGATTAATCTATTATGTGCTCCCAGATTTCCAAAAAGAAAAAAGTGAAAAAGGGGGGCAGTAATTTCAGTTGGGTTGAGGTAGATTAAAAGTCTTATTTCAGTAGAGTTGAGAAAATGATAAGGATGAGCTTATAGAGAGAGATAGTGGAAATGATGATTTCTTAAAGTTTGGGTCTTCAGAGAATGAGAGCAGGAGCTCCTGGGTGACTTAGTTAATCGTCTGCCTTTGGCTCAGGTCATAATCCCAGGTCCCTGGGATCGAGATCCACACTGGGCTCCCTTCTCAGTGGGGAGTCTGCTTCTCCCTCTGCCCCTCCCCTGTGCTTGAGCTCTTTTTCTCTCTCTCTAGCAAAAATTAATAAAAAAAAACTTAAAAAAAGAGAATGAGACAAATATGATAGCAAATAGAATCTTATTATTTTCAAGATGGGAGAGTTGTATCCATGTTTATAATAGTGAAATAATACTGAAGGGAGGAGGGCAGTGAGGAGAAAGAGGGAAGGTTATGGCTGGTGCAGCCAGATCAGTGGGATATTGGGATAAAATGAGATTCAAAGTGTCCAGGGAGGAACAGCAGTGATTCTGTCCTTAAACAGGCAAGATATTATTTAAGAGCACAGCCAGGGAAGTCTGTGTGGATATGGAGGGAATTCTTTCTACCAGCCTGCATTTTCTTTTTTTTTTTTTTTTAAGATTTTGTTTATTTGTCAGAGAGAGAGAGAGCATAAGCAGGCAGAGGCAGAGAGAGAAGCAGGCTCCCTGCTGAACGAGGAGCCTGATGTGGGGCTTGATCCCAGTTGCCCCAGAATGTTCTTCTTTTTAGGGTGAATAATGCTTCCTTGTATGTATTTACACATTTTGTTTATCCCTTCATCCACCTTTGGCCATTGTGAATAATGCTGCTATGAACATGGGTGTACAGATATCTCTTTGAGACCCTGCTCTCAATTCTTTTGAATATATACCCAGAAGTGGAATTGCTGAATTGTACGATAATTCTACACTTAATTTTTGAGGAATCACCATGATGTTTCCATAGGGGCTGCACCACTCTGCATTCCCACCAACAGTACTTAAGCATTCTAATAAATGGAGTTTTTAATTTCCCATTTGAATCACTGTGTAAGTTATCTCCATTGTTCTAATATTCACTGAAATCATAAAGGACCTTACCTAGTTCATGGTGGTCTGGCAGCTCATTGAGCACATATGAACACATGGAAGTGATGTTGCAGTAGCAAGAGAATTAAGTGGACCCATATGACCATAAGGGTACTGGGGAGGCTGTCTCCCACATTAGAGACCCCCTGAACTATGGCCAGAGATTTGGTCCAACTAGAAGTTACAGTCCCTTGAAAGTTCAGAGCGGATTTAGGATTCTCTCCTCTTCCTGCAGGTGGCTCCACAGACACTTCCAACTGGTCCTGGCTCTAGAGTTTGCTCTGGAGACCAACTGGGACCCTGTCTTTGCCCAACAATGCCTAACACAGGGATAAGACTCTGGAAAGCTCGGTGTTTGGAAGGGATAGGACTATGTCAAATCACAACTCTCAGAGGTGACCATGAGTCAGCATCTGTTATCAGAGGTGCCATCTCACTCCATCTGTCCAGATAGGGTGCTTCTTGAGCTCTGAAGTTTTCCCCAGGTGATGCAGAGTTCATGGACTCCTTTGGCATGTGTTGCGGTAGAGATTCCAAGGATGCCGGAAGATTCTGTACCTCAGCATTTGACTTTCAAGGAGAAAGGAAGGGTGGGTCCATGACCCTTAGGCTGATTATATTGCTCTCCTCTTTTGAACCCAGTAATAATGAATTTAAAATGAGTTTCACAGTATTTTAAATCTGTTTATAGGAAGGGCCAAGAAGGGCTGTTTTATTTTTATTTTTTTTAAAGATTTTATTTATTTATTTGACAGACAGAGATCTCAAGTAGGCAGAGAAGCAGGCAGAGAGAGAGGAGGAAGCAGGCTCCCTGCTGAGCAGAGAGCGCGATGCGGGGCTCGCTCCCAGGACCCTGGGAGCATGACCCGAGCCGAAGGCAGAGGCTTTAACCCACTGAGCCACCCAGGTGCCCCAGAAGGGCTGTTTTAATGTCATTACAATAATTATTTCATTGCAATTAAGTTCTACTTATTTAAAACCCAACATGGCTTTTCTTTCTTTCCCATTCAGATCATATATGGCCCCTCTGAGCCCATGCTCAGTAAAGAAGTTCAATATGCATCCCTCTATCATATGGCCCCCAAAGATGACTCCTTGCCCCTGGCCATGGCCCAGATGATGCTCCATTTTAGATGGGCCTGGATGGAACTTGCCACCTCAGATAGCATGAGAGATGAACAGTTTCTCTCAGCTTGGGGAGAAGAAATGGCCAAGAAAGGGATTGGGGTTGCCTTTTCAGAGACTGTATCTGTGAGTACGAGAGGCCAGGAGGAGGCATTCGATAATTCATCAGTCGGAGCAACACAACCAGAAGCTCTGGTGGTTGTCATTCACAGAGGTACCACTATCCTGGCGATAGTGAGCTCTTCATAGCCTCTCATGCAAGAACAGCGAAGGTGTGGGTCATCTGCCCTCACTGTGATATTGCTCCGAGGCCCACGTTCCAGAGTGGATTTGGTTTTCATGGGACTCTGCTGTTTGCTCATCAGAGAGGAGGTATGCTGGAATTGGAAACATTCCTTGGGAGATTCCATTCTTCTAAATACCCAGAGAACATTTTTTCAGAAGAGTTTCTGGTATGCAGCTCTTGAGTCCTCGGAGGTGATGGCACCCTTTGAGGAATATGAGTGCTCCCAAATGATTCTTTGGACAGGATTCCAGTACAGTATCTTGAAGTGACCACGTCTACGCATGGTTATATTGTCTACAGCGCTGTGCATGCCATGGCCCAGGCCTGGCACCTTCCTCATCAGATCGGAAGTAGGATCAGTAGAAGACCAAGTGAAGGATCCAATCCCTGGAAAGTAAGATTGGCTCTGAAATGGTGGGCCAGGCACCAGACCTAGTTGGCTTACAACTGCATGAGTTCTTGTAGTTCATGATTTTTATTGTGGCAAAAGACACATGGCCTACACTGACCACGTGAACCATTTTAAAGCATGCAGTTCAGTAACATTAAATGTTTATGTTGATACGCAGGTCACATGGCTCAGTGGTGTAAGTGCATTTATACTCTTGCGTAGACATCACCACCGTCCGTCTCCAGAACTTTTTCATCTTCCCAGTTGAAACAGTAACTCTCCACTGCTCTTCCTCCAGTCTCCACATTATACTTTTAATTCTTGGGGGGATATTCCCAGAAGTGAAATTGGTAGGCCATATAGTAATCTTATATTTAATTTTTTGAGGACCCACTATACCATTTTCCATGGGAACCATACCATTTTCCCAAGCCATCTGCCCCGCTTTATGTTCTATCAGCAATGGACAAGAGTTTTCGATGCCTGCACAACTTCATCAACAATTGTTATTTTCTGTTTTTTTTTTTGTTCCTGTTTTTGGTAATAGCCATCTCTATTGGCCAGTGTTGCCAGAGAGGCAGAAACAACAAAACATATCCATAAAGAAGGATGTACTGTATGTAAAAAGATTTATTAAAAGGCTCAGATCCCACCATCTTAACCATCTATAAGATGGAGATCCGGGAAAGCCATTAGTGTAATTCTGAGAACAAGAGGGCTGATTCATGCATTCCCGAAAGACATAATTATTCACATCTACTATGTGCCCAGCACTGCGCTAAGTTCAGGGGATAATATGGGGTGAAATGAGGTATGATGTCTAAGTTTAGGTACTTTCCCCTTTTGTAGAGATTGGTGTTAATCAAAGAACGCCACAGGTATGTAACCATAATGCTGTGATGAGGGACATGAAGTGAATTACCATACAGGGTACAATGAGGCCATAAAATAACACAGGTAAAATCACATGGATGTGTCTCTCTTGGCAGGGAATGCTTTTCTTTTAGGAACTAACATTAAAATGAACTAAGTGGGAGCTACCTAAGTGAACCTTCTAGCTTCCCAGGGAGTGTTCCCAGCACAGGGATTAGCAGGTGTAAAAATCTGAAGGGTAGGTGGTGTGACTCCTCCAAGGAACTAGAAGCCTCCTCTGCTGGAATGGAGGGAGGGCTGGGGAGGTGGTACAGGGTGAGGCGGAAGAGACAGGCCAGCCCATGTCATTTAGGACCCTGGAGGGCATTATTAAGGCTTGGAAACTTTTTTCTAAGAGTCTGAAAGCCTCAGATTTTTCTTTATGTAATTGGGATAATGTCATTTAATGTTAAAAAAACAAAAACAAAATCAAACTAGGTGTGAGGGTTCAGGGAGTTAGTAAGTGTTTGACTCAAAGCCTGTTAGAGAAGAACTCATATAAAACTTATGAGATCATGGAGTTTAGGAAAGTTGGTAAATTGATGGATTCATCTCCCTATGGAAAGCCATAAGAACAAATCTTTTTTGTAATTATTATTTATTTATTTAGAGTGCATGAGTGGGGTGAGGGGCAGAGGGATAGGGAGAAGCAGACTCCATGCTGAGCAGGGAGCCTGATGCAGGACTTGATTCCATGACCCTGGAATTGTGACCTGAGCTGAAGGCAGACACCTAACCTACTGAGCCACTCAGGGACCCTGAACCCATTCCTGCTGTACACCCTCCTGTCCCTTTCAGACTTGGACCAGTACCCCAACAGGGGGAGAGACATTTGCTTCCCCTGGGCCACCACCTTCCTGGCCATGGCAGAACCCCTGGGAATGACCTGGGCCCATGCAGTTCTTTTCTTCTCTCTCCTCAAAGCGCTGGTTCTGGGGGTCTTTGGTGAAAGCCAACCATCAGTCTCTCAGCTTTATTCTCCTCATCGTCCTGAACCTTGGCTTCCTTTTCTTGCTCCTTGCTGGCTGTCCTTCCACAGTGACCTGCCTCCTCTGACAAAGGACTATAATTGGAGTTGTGTTCACGGTAGCTCTTCCCATCATTTTGGCAAAGACCCTCACCATGGATCTGGCCTTCATGGCCACGGGGCGGGGGAGCAGGGCCAGTCAGTGCATGGGGCCTGGAGCCTCTGACTCCTTTCTCATCTTCTTGCTGCTTCCAGGGATGCTCTGTGTGACTGGTGGACTCTCCTTGCTTCCCAGACACAGACCTGTACCCCGAGCCTGGAATTATCAGTGTAAAGTGTAACAAGGGCTCAGCCACCACTTTCTGCTGGGTCCCAAGCTACATGAGCATCCTGACCTTGGTCAGCTTCTCTATGTTTTGGCAGCCAGGGACCTCCCTGACACCTTCAGTGAGGCCAAGTCCTCACGTGCAGGACATTGGTGTGTTACAGTATCTGGGTGTCCTTCCGAGTGTAGCTAGAGGGACGGGTTTCTGTCTCGCCCGGATCTGAGTTGTGGACAGAATGTGGATTCCAGTTTGGAGATCAAATTTTGGTCGCGCACCAGAGTGTGCAGTACCACCAAAGGACATTAGGTGGAGCTCCAGTCCCAAGCCTTACGGCAGCAACAGGGAGGCCGCAGTATCGCGGACAGACACCAGGGAGAGCCCCTGAGCAGAGGCTGGCTATCCTCTTCAGGTAGCTCGCTGGTTAGGAGCCCAGAGAGGATGCGAACGGAGAAAGGCTTGAGAGGGCTTCAGAATCTCTAGCTGGGCTGGTTGGAGAAAGCTCTCATAGCATGAAACCATACCACAAAGACTGGGAGAGAGGTCTGATTTTTTTTCAGATGCCGAATCTACCCTCCCACACCTCCAAGACAGAGAAACATAGCCTATCCAAAGGAACACATTAAATCTCCAGAAACCAATCCCAAAGAAATGGAAATATATAAATCCCCAGACAGAGAATTCAAAATAACGGTCCTAAGGAGGCTCGGTTAATGAAAAAGAGAGCACAGATAAACTACTAAACAAAATTAGGAAAATTGTCCAGGTCAAATTATTTTACAAAATATTTGCAGAGTACTTTCTTTTTCTTTTTTTCTTTTTTTAGGAAAGAAAGTGAAGACTAGGGTTGGATGCAGATGTTGGGATATGAAGGTTCAGCTCTCTACCGCAGACCCATTAATCTATCCACTCTTCAATTCATTTAACAAATGCTTGTGGAGGCCCTACTGTGTGCCAGGCACTGTGTTAGGCAGTGGATTACAGCATGGACTAGTTACCATTCCTGAGCACTCTCAGAGCTCCATGTCCTCCGTGTCTGTAATCTAGGTTTAGGTTAGACATCTTGGCTAGCAAGATATTTAGGATTTACAGGAGGAAGGGAAGGAATGTATTACAAGCCTTTTTCCATGATCCACTTGACCTGGCACAGGGCAGGTCATGGGGACTTGCTCAAAAAGCACTTATGGGGGTGGAAGAATACCTGGGTGGCTCGGTCGGTTAAGTTTCTGCCTTTGGCTCAGGTCATCATCCCAGGGTCTTGGGAATGAGCCCCGTGTTGGGCTCCCTGTTTGGTGGGGAGTCTGCTTCTGCTTTTGCTCCTCCCCTCTGCTCGTGCTTTCTCCCTCTCTCTCTCAAATGCCCAAATATTTTTAAAAAGCACTTATTGAAAAGAAGTTACTGTAGTAATGGAGGCCAGCTAAATGGACCACTTATTTTGCTGGGGTGATTTTAACTGCCTGGCTAGAATTTAGATTAGATTTGCTTGCTTCTGAAGGACTTATACAGTCCATGTCCAGAAGAAAACGAAGTGAGAGCTAAAATTGTAGACAGTACAATGATCTGTGGCCATCTCTTGGGTTGTGGTCTTAATCTGTTTAGTTCTTGCAATAGTGTGGAACTTTTTAAGTGTTTAATGTCATCTCCCCCCTGGATTGTGGGTTACTTATATCTGGTGTTCAGTAAGTGTGAGCTGGTTGCCTGAAAATGACTGATATTTCTGGTCCCAGCTCTCCTGGGAATGAGTTTATTTTGAACAAATTCTTCAGTTTCTTTCCCCCACCCTGACATTTTCCCCTCGATTGCATCACAGCTGTGCTTTTGTATTATGTATTAGTATTTCTGTGCCCATTATGGGAGGGAACCCTTTAGACTAAAAGAAGCTCAAGGGACATGGGAACTCCATCACAGTATGTTGACCTTATTTGGATTCTCATCCCCACAGGCAAGATGTGAAAATAAAACAAAACATATTTATGA
Source organism: Mellivora capensis (assembly GCA_004024625.1). NCBI lineage: Eukaryota > Metazoa > Chordata > Mammalia > Carnivora > Mustelidae > Mellivora > Mellivora capensis. Next base: position 2,769 of record PISX010017906.1, on the reverse strand, counting down.
GACCGTGGAAGATGTGATCATTGATGTGATCATCGAGGAAATGAAGGACTTACGGTCCATTTCTTTTAGGTGTGACATGGTGTTGTGGTTAGGTTTCTTTTTTTTAACAGAATCACATTTAAGTATTGAAATACTTCAAATAGTCGATAAAAACAACACTGATAATACTCAATAATAGTCAAGAATACAACACTGCATAAAAATAAGATAGTTGTGGTTAGGAAAAACTACCCAGTAGAGTCAAAAGATAACAGAGAAAAAATATTTTTAATTAATTTTTCAAAAAAACCTCCTCTGTAGATATAAAAATTAAGAAAAAGACCAGCCGAATAGAAACCTAGACAAAGATTTGATCAGGAAGGTGAGTCTAGATGGCCCGGCAACATAGAAAAAGAAGCCGATGCTAATACAAATGCAAACTAGCACGGCTCACAGGGGGATTCGGGGAAGATTACAGTTGTGGCATAACTTTTGAATTATTCCAATTTCCTACCTGAAAACAGCAACTAGAAAGTACAGTCAAATAGGCGTGGTAACACACAACTCCATTAACCCAGAGGATCCTATCAATATTTGCAGAATACTTCAATCAACAACAGCAGAATCCACATTCTTTTCAAGTCCCCACAGAACACATACTAAGATAGACCAGCTCCTGGGCCATAAAACAAACTGAAACACACTTAAAGAACTGAATCATATATACATAGAGTGTGTTCTCGAACCGCAGTGAAATCAAACTAGAAATCAGTAACAGAAAGACAACATAAGAATCGCCAACTCTTGGGGCGCCTGGGTGGCTCAGTGGGTTAAGCCTCTGCCTTCGGCTCAGGTCATGATCTCAGGGTCCTGGGATTGAGCCCTGCATTGGGCTCTCTGCTCAGCGGGGAGCCCGCTTCCTCCTCCCTCCCTCCCTCTCTCTCTCTGCCTACTTGTGATCTCTGTCTGTCAAATAAATAAATAAAATCTTTTAAAAAAACCAAATTAAGCACGCAATTACCATACACTTAGGTGTTTCATTTCTGGGCATTTATCCTACATGACAACTTGTGTTTACATCAAAACCTGTAACTAAATTTTTTTAAAGCTTTTATTTATTTATTTGACAGACAGAGATCACAAGTAGGCAGGGAGAGAGAGGGGGAAGCAGGCTCCCTGATGAACAGAGAGGCTGATGTGGGGCTCGATCCCAGGACCCTGGGATCACAAGCTGAGCCGAAGGCAGAGGCTTCAAGCCACTGAGCCACCCAGGTGCCCCTGTAACTGAATGTTTATAGCAGTTTTATTCATAAGAGCCCTAAGCTGCAAACAACCCAGATGTCCCAATGGGCAAAGGGTTGAACTGTGGCCCATCCATGCAGCAGAACAGTACTCAGCAATAAAAAGAAACAAATTAATGAGACATGCAAAAATCTCAGTGACTCCTGAGATTAAGGCTAGTGAAAAAAGCCAGCCCCCAGAAATTACATTCTGTATGATTCCATATATATACATATATATATATACATATATATATATATATATATGTATATATATATATTATACCATTGTTAAAATGACAAACAGAGAGAAATAGAGACTATCCCAGTAGTTGCCAGGAGTAAAGGAGGCAGTGTGTGTGAGAAGGTCGTGCATATGCCCAGAAAAGGACAAAACAAAGGATCCTAATGGTGATTCCAGATCCTGTTTGTAACCATGTCAACATCCCAGTTATGCTATTGTACTTTGGTTTTCTGAGATACTATCATTGTGGAAACCTGGATAAGGATATGAGGGGTCTCTCTGGGACCCCTCTGTAGTAGTATTTGTCACAACTACATGTGGAACTATAATGATCTCAAAGTTTCCCTCCAAAAAAAGGAACACAAGAAATGTGGGGAAACAAATTGCACATACACAGTGATTATGCTGTGTGTGTGTGTATGTGTGTTTGTGATATCCTAAAAATATCTCCTGAAGTAAGGAACATCAGCCTCCATTTATAATGGGAGGAACTTAAAGCTCAGAAGCAAAGGAAAGTTCTGTGCTGAAAGTGCGATGGAGAGCATGGGGAGAGCATGACGGGTCCCACGTCACTGGGCTGCCAACCTCCCTCCCTGCCCCTTGGCTTCTGTAATTCTGGGTCCCATCCAAGCCCCAAGCATAAGACAGAGAGGGACAAGATTCACAGTCATGCATTTAATTTGACATTTTATTTTTGTTACATTGGTCAGGGAAAGGAAGGAGTCATGAATGTAGAGAGTTGTGCTATTCTATTGTCGTTCCAATAAAATTGGGATCTAGGTTCAATTATCTTTAATTTTGAATCTGAATCCATGTCAAGGGAGTCCAGTCACAGGTGCTGGGGGCTGCAGGAAGAAAGGCAGGAAACAGGCATGGACTTGACCATGAAGGGTCATGTTCAGGGCTCCCATCTGGGTACCTGAGGGTCCTTGACAGGGATCCCTTGTATGGGGTGGAGGGACACAGCATCCTCTCAGAGGGATCCAGGATGGCACAGGTGTTGGGCTGGTACTTGGAGGTGGGAGGTCAAACACATCAGCACAGGGAGGAGGAAGAGGAATCCACATCCACAGGAAGAGAAAACGGCACATGGAGAACACATGAGGACATCACCCACTGTTTCCCTGAATCTTTGCCTCCGACCTAGCCATGTCCAGAAGCCATGTCCACTCTGAACAAGGCTAGGAGAAAAGTCCCCCAGGCCACAGCTTTAGGCACATTGTTGAGGAGCAAATAGGAGAGAGAAGCAAGTGGACGCTCCAAGCA